>PVKB01006560.1:0-58234 GCA_004027205.1 Ctenodactylus gundi
AAGTGAAATGCAAATAGGAATTTAATATTCAGTGTATTTTCTTTATGCAAATGAAAATCTGAAAATCCACACAATCGTCGTATCCGGTTTTACTGCCGATAGCGTAACTAGTACAGGCATTATCAGATATCCTTCTGCTCAGAGAAGAATATTTATGTATTGTTCCAGAGACAGCATATTATGAGATAAATAATATGTTGAGAATTGGCTGGCTGGCAGAAAGGAAGTCATTTTTTTATAATTCTGTAAGCATTTTAATGGAGAGCTGTTTATCATGTATTCCTGTTACCACTTGGTATTTGAACCATAAAGGTAATTAACTAGGAACAAGTGAACCAAATAATATGCCTACACCTGTCTACCCTTTATCAGCATGACTTTATAATACATAGTGGTAGAAATGTTTTAAGCTGGGAGGCAAAAAATAAAATATTAATGTTTTTAATATTGAATGCCTCTATGCCTTTCGAACAATGATTCAGTAATGTGAGTCCGTGCTTGGGATTTAAAGGTGTTATGGTCACACCTGAGTAGTGTAAGAGTTTCTTTGCCAGCCCCAAGCACTCTTAACTCAAAACTTCCACCTCAACCTACCCCTAAAATCCCTCACATGTTTCAATGGTATCACATGATACTTAGCAATATGACTGTGCTTACTGGCTATAATAATTGATGGAATTTATATTACTTTTATGGCATTTCTGTACTATAGAATAATTATGAATAATGATGAAAGTAAAATAATACACTCAAATTATAGACTTCCTTTTTCAATTTTGAGATGATAGGACATCCATGAGATTATGATACTTTGCAATGCAAAATAATACCCTAGGTTTTTTTTTCTTAATTTTAGAGGATAGAGAACTCGGATTTGAGAGAATGACATTAGACACAGCCCATGGAGAGAAAGTAGTAAGTGAAATCAAAATGAACAATTTAAGAACCAAACAAGTCAAAAGTTTATTCATCAAATATAGTGATATCCAAAGGGCCTGTGCCTAAAGTTAAAAGTGAAGAAGAAGAGATAGGAAGTGAATAGAGGGGAATCAAAGTTGCAGATTTAGAGTTAGCTTCTCATTATTGGCTCTTGCTAAGTCCGTGGAACTTTTTACCATGGTCTCACCCCTATGTTTCTTTGCATATAACAAGGAACAATTCAGCCACAAACCTTTGTGGTATTTCCAATGGATAGCCTGTGTGGAGAATTTTTACAATACTTTTTGAAATTTCTAAGTCTAAGAATGTAAGAGTGCAAGGTCAGGCATATTTAATGAGTGCTTGAAATAACTATTAATAAATGCATAAGGCTTTAATTAAACTACCTATGATTATTTAGGCTGCCTCCACATTTTCACACATGCCAGTTTTCATTAATATTTTGGCAGAATAGATAAATTCATAGTCAGGGTAATCAGTAATGAAAAGAGAATCTCCACACTGCTTTCCATAATGGTTCAACCACGTTGCAGTCCCACCTACAGTGCAGAAGCGTTCCTTTTTCCTCACCACCTCGACAACAGTTGTTCTTAATGTAAGCCATTCTTACTGGAGTGAGAGAGATGGACTCTCAGCATTGTTTTGATTTGCATGTTCACGATGGCCACAGATGTTGAACGCTTTCTTATGTACTTATTGGTCCTCTTCCTCTCCTGAGAAGTTTCTTTTCATTTCAGTTCCCTATTTTTGGAATTTTTTCCTACCATTTTATTAATGTATATATGCAGTACATAATATTTACAGTGAACTTGAGTATTTTGTGCGCATATATATCACGTCAATATTACAATGCTTTCCCTTCCCACACCCTCCCCATCGCCCCTCACTCCCACTATCACACCCATTTGCTTCTATAGAATTCCTGTATTCTGGGTCTCCCAAATCAGAGAAACTAGCAACATTTACAATTTAATCTTCGGTGTGTGACTCACTTTACCACTCAAATCACCACTCTTTAGCTCAGCTTCGTACCCCTAGAATGATCTGCAGTGGCCAAATCTTGATGCCCCTTGTCTGCGTCCAGCAGAGCCATTTATTGGGACACTTTGCCTAAAGTTATATATTTTTTTTGTATCTTAGTGTATCTTTGTTGAGATTCTTTAACATGACCTCCCCCACCAGTCCACATGAGAAAAGAACTATAACCATGAGATTCATAAGGCTAGAAAATATGAGAAGAAGAAGTCAAATTTGGAATTCCTTAGCTGAATGCTGAAAGGTATATGTTTGTACACTCAAAATGCATTCAGGTTATCATTACATCAATCAGTTTTCTTAGGATAAACTTAGATCTAAGACAAAAGTAAGTCAGTTGCTACCTTAAATGAACTTAACTCTATATTGAACTGCTACATTAACTGAACTTAAATGTATTTCACATAAGTATATTATATAGAGAGCAATAAACTGGCATACTTAGTAATTTCATATTTTTTAACTTTCATTATTTACTCACATTCTCTAGCAACATTTTTTTCAGATTTGGTTTATCATTTTATATACCTATCCATCCATAAATTCATGCATATATATTTTTAAAGATTTTACCCCATTTCCCCATGTCGAATATTATTATGCTTTGCAAAGTAATATACTGTTAAAAATAATAATTATGGGGGAAGTTTTACAGATTTTATGAGACAGCTGGTGCTATTTGAGAAAGATACCAATCAAATGATTCAAATACCAACCTATTTTTTGTTAGACTTTCTCTTTAGGCGTTTCCCTTCCTCCATGAACTTTGGTGATAATTGTCTTTTTGTCTCTCTCAAATACTCCTTGAGTTATTTTCTGCAATGGTGGGCTAGTGATCAAAAATTTCTTTAGGGATTCTTGGTCATGAACAATTTTTACTTCTCCAGTTTTCAGGGGTAAGTTTGCTGGATACAACAACCTGTGTTGACACTTGCCATCTTCTAAAGCATAAAAGATTTTGCTCCAGGGTTTCCTGGCCTTTAAAGTTTTCATTGAGAAATCTGTGATAATTTGAATGGATTTACCTTGGTAGAATAATGTCTGTTTTTGTCTTGGCGCTCTTAATATTCTCTATTTATGTTGTATTTCTGAGGTTTTGATTATGGTATGTTGTGGTGAATTTTGTTGCTGGTTGAGGACACTTGGTGTTGTATAAGCTTCTTCTACCAGAAAAAATTTTTCTAGATTATGTAAAGTTTCCTGCATTATTTCAATGAATAAATTCTTTATAACTTTGGTGCTGTCTTCTCCTCTTTCTCCCACACCCATAATTCCGAGATTGGTTCTCATTGAATCCTCCATCAGCTGTTGTATCCAACTACTTTGCTCATTTCTAATTTAGGAGTAGTGCTTAATTATAGCATTTGTTTCCTCAGCCTTGTCTTCAAGGTCTGAAATTCTGTCCTCACAATGTTTGAGTCAGCTTTCCCTGCTTTCAAATGTATTCTCATATCCTGAATTTCACCTAGATTTCTACTTCTCTCATCAAAATGTTCCTTCATGTCTCACATATTCTTAATTACCTCAGCCAACTTTTTATTTAAGGCTTCTGTATGCTCAGTGAGCTTTGCATCAGTGCGAACCACTGTTTGATTAGTATGTTCCACTGTAAGCTCACTTACCAATACTTGCACTTCTCTGCGAATATCTTGTTTGAACTGATTGTTTGACTTGTTTATTTACTTTTTGACTTCCTTCCCTACGAGTTCTACTATCTCAGGGCCCTGACATTTGTTTCTGGGGTCTCAGGCATCTCTGTGGGTGCCCTGTTGCCTTATCTTCTTCCCATGTTTTTGTCGTTGAGGGACAGCACTTTAAAGGCCTATCCAAGAGGTTTCTTTGAATGAGTATGAGGGTGTGTCAGGGGAGCTGAATTTCCTGAGTACTCTGCTGGAGTAGGCAGTGAGGGAGGACCCTACAGGATGATGGCTTTTGAGGAGTCGTGATCACAGCTAGCCCCCTTACCAAAATTCTTCCACCTGTCCTGGCTTCCCTCCCCCTGAGGGCAGGGCTGTCCACCCATGGAGGTGCTCCCAGTACCACCTGAACTCTTTAAGAGATAAGCAGCCTTTCTCTCCACTCCACATCTGTGTCTTGTGACAGTTTCTTTCTAGACAGTGTTTAAGAGTGACCCCCAAAACCCTGATGTGCTTTTCTGAGCCATATTTTACTCTAAATAGTTCATTCTCAGGGTGTTTTTTTTATTTTTAATGCCTTTTGCTTATGTCACTGCCTGTTAGGACTGCTGATTATTACTTCTAATCTAGGCTTCAGGAGGCCTTTTCTAGGGGCATCTCACATTGTGTTTATAGTATGCAATAACAGTAGGCTGTTTTCTTTGGAGGCTGGGTCTACTAGCTGCTGTCAATTCTCACTTCTCCTGATCAGCACTTCCCTTGTTCTGGGGTTCTGGGCTTCAGGCTTTTTTTCATCTGTGGATGTCGACAGCTCAAGACCATGCTTAGTTGTTCTGGGCTGCTGTTTTCCTCCACCTCCGATATGTCTTCAGGATTTCTGACCTTCCCGTGCCTCCTTTCAGTTTGGGGCACTCCCTGTCCTAGCTCAGTCAGAGGTTCAGGGCTCTGGGCAAGATTTTCTCTGTCTGTGGTTGCTGGCAGCTTCTAGCCCTTCACAGTCAGCTTGGGGCTGCAGTTTTTCCCCTGCTCTCAGTGGTTCTTTGGATTTTCTCATCTTCCTCCCGTCTTCTTTTAATTGTTGGGGTGCTCCTTCCTGTCATAGCTACAATGAACAGGCAATTTTTTTTTTTACTATATTCTTAAGTTTTTAACTGGGTCCAAAAGGAGACATTTTGCAGCTCTATTACTCAGCTGCCCTCTTGACCAGAAGTCCTCAGTTGTCTATTTCTTAATGGAATCGTTTATTATGGGGACTTATTTTTTTTTTTGAGTTCTTTGTATTCTGGATATTAATCCTCTGTCTGAAGCATTGCTTACAAAAATTTTCTCTCATTCTGTGGGCTGTCTGTTCACCATGTTGATTGTTTCCTTTGCTGTGAAGTAGGTTTTTAGTTTAACATAGTTCTATTTATTGATTGTTTTTATTTCTTCTGCAATTGGAGTTCTGTTCATGAAATTCTTTCTGCAGTGTGGAAATTCCTTAGAAAGCTGAGAATACAGTCCTGTTTGACCTAGATAAAGCTTTGCTAGACATTTCCCAAAAAGAACTAAAGTCATCATATCATAAAACACATGAATATCCATGTTTATAGCAGGAGAATTCATAAAAGCTCAATCTTGGAAATGCATGTCCATCAAAGGAGGGATGGATAAAGAAAATGTGGTGTTTTTACACAATGAAATACTGTGCAACTCTAAAGACAAATATGAAGCATTTGAAAGAAATTGGGACTACCTGGAGTCAAAACTCAGTGAAATGAATCAGACACAAAACATTGGGCATCAGTCCATATCTCTAATAGGAGATGGCCGTAAATACATACATAAAAAGATCTTAACATAAGAGATAGAGGGGAAAGAGGAGTGATGGACTATTAAGAAAGGGAAGAGACACTGGGCACCGAGAGTGGAAGGGGGAAGGGTACAGGGAAGGTTATGAGGGAGGGGAAAAGTGGTTAAACATTATATATATATATATATATATATATATATATATATATATATATATATATATATGTGCTGAATCCCATATTATGTGTTATTAACATGTTATTGAATCTGGAGTTCATTTGTATTTAAATAAAATAGTGAAAATAGAGCATCCTGAGGATTTAGTGTATGGAACATTATTATGGTAAAATACAGTATTTGATGTCTTGTAGAAATATCACCAGGACCAGCCTGGAGTACGGAAACTCTGTTTCAAAAAAAGAAAGAAAGATCACTAAGTTGGATGATTGAGTACTTTTAATTGTTTAAATGTTTTTTCTTAAACTCCTAGAGTTTGAACCATGGCGTCACACTGGGATATATCTCTAGTCTTTTTAATTTAATTTTGTTTTCCTATTTTCACATTTTGAGGTTGGCCTCGAACTTGTGAACCTCTGCTTTAGCCTCCAGAGTACCTGAGATGATATGCATGTACCACCATGTCTGGCTTCATTTTACATGTTTTATTTGTCCTTGTCTATACCAAACATGTAGAGAAAGTTCCGGCCATATTATCTTAGTCATTTCTTGTTGCTGAGGCAAGTAATGATGAATAGTTATTTTAGCTCATGGTTTTAGAAAGTAGTAATCCATGAGTGGGTAGTTGCTACTGGTGGAACAGTGTGGAAATTGGCCTAACCAGAGCACAACTGTCCGTGCGACCTTGGTCAGGAAACAGAAAATGAAAATAAATCTGAGACATGAATCTACACTACATCACTGTTCTGACCTTAATGGTCCACTCCTTCCACGCAGACCGTGTTTCCTAACCCTGTGAAGTGAATGAACTGACCCACTTGATCCAATTAACCCTCCAAATATATGAAGCTTTTGGGTGAACTTTCCAGATCAAAACCATAGTATGTATTAAGAGTAACTTAGCAAAACAAACACAGAATCAGCTGCTGTGAAAATTCTACTATCCAAATCAGGGGTACATTGTATAATAGCTAAAAAATCCATCTAATTGTTAACTCTCACTAAATACACTTTATGTAAATGTCCCAACAATAATACAATTATAAAATGTAACTGTAGCTTGCTCCATTTCATGAACTGCCTTAATGGTTTCATTCAAGTTATTTGTAATACAATGAAGAGTATGTAGCAATTAAAATCTGTGCTGCATAAAAGCATTAGCAAAAGGAGAGGCCATACTGTAAATGCTTGTGTTACGCAGAGTTGCCGTGTAATTTAAAAAGCAGCTTTTAATGTCTAAAATGTGTAAGTACAATTATTGGATATATATTCATATTATAAAATAATATTCATTTGAGTAGTTGTGAGTGGTTCTTAAAAAGAAGATCCCTCTATTTAAAATATTAAATTGAAATCTATTTGTGCACACAAAAACACACATAAGCTCACACATCCCTCAGTCAGTGCCCAGTAATTACAAAAGTAATTCTATTGCATACATGAAGGGTGTTTCTTTGATAATTGTCTGCAACTGTAAAATGTCTTTTAGCCTCTTTAAGTGATTTCCTCTTTTAAACAAAAGTTAAATGCTTGTCATATTATGATGATACAACTGAAATGCAAAGTCACTGCCATTGCACTTAGGCATAATTGGCCTTTGTTTTTCTAGTATCTCACCACAGTCAAAGTCACCAGTGGTTTTCGTCTTCCTCATGGGCATATGCATGAGAGAAGATAGAGCTTATTTTTGTAATATGAAATGAAGGCATTCAGCTGTGTTTCCATTGGTTATGTACTAGATTCTACATTTACTTATTTTTTTTTTGTATTTTTCTCTTACTGTAATTACCAACTTTCTACTCAGTCATTATTTTGCATGCCAGATACTAGAATTTTTCATTCCCTGTTATGTTAGAGCTTTTGATTTTCTGATCATATTTAATTTAAAACCAAACTTACAAATAGCTTTAAGTTGGTTGGTTTTTATTGCATCTCTTGTAGCTTTTTTTTAGACAGGGTCTTGTTCTGTATTCCACGTTGGTCGTGATCTCACTAGATAACGCAAAGCTGGCTTAGAACTCAAGGCAGTACTCCAGACGCAGCTTCCCAAGTGCTTGTGACATTTTTTAATGCTGACAAAATCATTACTTAGTCAAACAATCTAATTTGACGTCAAACAAAAGAGATTTCATTTTTATTGTTTTTAGTTCCACTAACGCTGTACAATTGTATTCTTATACCCAGTCCTATGATTTCCCTCTATTAAAATATGACATACTCTAACACATCTGGCACTCTACCTGTGATGCTTCATGACTTGATAATGTTAAGCATTTCAGCGTATGGGAAAAACAAGAACTGAGCATACTTAGGTTGACTTTTTGCCTCTGACAATTAATAGTTTTATGACATAAGGCAGCTATGTTACCTGTGCAAAGCCCTGTCACCTGCTCTCTAAACTGGAGAAATCGTGCTCATTCTCAGAGACCTTATGAGGTTCAAGTGAGAGAATGAGTGTATGGAATTTATTAACAGCAAAGTTTTATCATAGTGAAATGAGTGAGGTCTCAGAATTCAATCCATATTGAATGCAGATATTATAGAGTTGTGATTTTAATGGAATCTTGACCAGTATGAACTTACATATCTAGCCAGTGAAATCTCCTGGATTTTTCTTGCTAAATTCACCTGGTACTGTATTCATGTTGATGTCATTTTATGAGGTTGTGTATTTTTTGAATAACCACAGGTAGACTTTTGGGTCCTATGACTAAGGTGATCAGAGAAAATATAAGATATTTAGTTAAATTTTAGTTTCGGTTAAAGATGCATTGTTTTGGCCTGTATTTCCCGAGTACTCCATGAAGAGGAGGGAAACAGCATGAAAATACTTCGTGTAGTAACTCTCCTGCATTACAACGATAGTTAGTTGATAGTTCCTTAGGGCTAGAAGTTAACACTTCCGGGCCTTCCCTGCAAGTTGTTGAAAATATTCTGTATAAGTTGCATCCCATCTGGTACCACATTTGGCATGGGACAGGTTGAATAGTAGAACATGACAACATCTCTCAGGAAATACTTAATTTCTCTAATGTCACAGAGACAGTCTGATGCATATGGACCCGTCAAAGTAGTATTTTTAAATACATAAAACATAAGAGGTTATATCAAAAATGATATTAACTTGCAGTTACCAAAATTCAAAGAATTAAGCTACAATATACTTCGTTTTATTCAAGACATTTTTCTGTTATTTTGTTGTTGTCTTTTGAGAAGAGGTTTTGCTATGCTGTCGAAGCTGGTCTTCAACTCATGAGCTCAAATGATCTTCCTGTGGCAGCTTTATAAGTAATGCGTAAAGGCCTGTAAAGTGTACATATTATTGAGTGCAATGGCATGGTCTGATATATGCACATATATACGCATTTTTAACATAACTGAGGCTAAACATATCTATCTCCCCAAACATTTATCATTTAGGGTAGAAATACTCAAAATCCTTTTTTCTCATTCTTAAATTATATGATACATTACTATTATCCCTAGTCATCATCCTGTGCAATAGCATACCAGAACTTTTGGGTCCCTTTCTGCATCCAAAATTTAGCTTCATATAAGATGAGAAATCTAGAATATAGTCATTTTATAGAACCAAATGAGGGGGAATATTGGGAGTTAAGGGGGAAAGTTAGGGTATGGGCTGGCCAGAGAGGGAGAGAGGATTTGTAATTTTCATGCAGTAATTATGAGCACAGAATAATCAAGTTCAATGTAAACATTATATATCATGTATATACATATGAATGGGAACAAAGATTTAACTCATTCAACCAGGAATTACTCAGTAACTGCGATATCCCAGCTACAGATGTCTTCAGTTGTCTCTGTGACATGGGCCTCAGGAGATTTTGTCCATTTTTGTCATAGTTATTTTTTTCCATCTTAGTTAAATGCATTTACAACTGGAGAGATAGGCAAGGACTTCCCTTGCATATAATTCATTTCTCTTCTTTTCTGCAAAATTTTTTTCACCAAAATATTAAATTTGCTTCCTAGTTATAGTGGGAGCAATAGGGACTCATCCAATAAGGCTTTGAGCATTAGGTTGGGATGGTGGTTAAACATGCAGCTGTTGAAACTTGTAGTTTTAACGTAGGAAATTAGGTTTGTCTTCATAGTATCAGTGTGATTTCACTCAGACTACTTACTCACTGATCCCTGGGGTCTTCATCTTTTAAAGTGTTAATAGTCCCAGTTGAGATGATTTGGTGAATCATGACATAAAAAATTCCACACAACACATACTCAGTGCCTGATGCTGACATTATTGTGAAACGTGACACTAACATTGTAAGCTAGCAACTTTTCCTGGCAAAACAAAGGAATCAACAAGAAGTAACTAATGATGCAACTTCTGAGATAGTCTTGAATAAAATTAAGTCTTGTCCAGTCTTATGTAAAGAAGGTTAAAAAAAGAGACAGTATCAAAGGAATATAACCTTGACCCAGGGAAGGGAAGTAATCTGTGTCTAGGTTATCTTGGCCCTGTGGTCTATATTAACTTGATGAATACTTGTATACTATTTTTTGAGAGACAGAAAGTCCTGCTCTGTAGTCCAGGCTGGTCCTGATCTCACTGTGTTACCCAGGCTGGTCTCGAACACACAGCAGTCCTCCTGCCTCAGCCTCTTAAGTGCTGGGATTACAGGCATGCAGCACCACACCTGGTTTATGTCATGCTAGGCAGTTGAACCCAGAGCCTTGTGTACACTAGGCAAGTGTTTGACCACTGAGCTATTCCTCCAGTGCTTGATCTGCTTGATCTGTGCTTTCAGAGGTATCAGTATTACTTAGAGTCATAGTTGAAGAGAAAAATGCTGAATTTAGATTTTAACTGCAGAATTGACATTAATGGTAAAAGCATGAAAATATATTCTGAGCGCTTGAGGTCTTTTGCTTATCTGTGTGTTGAGGAAGTCTGACCAGATAGCATCAAGAAATACCATTGAATGATTGTGTAGCATTTGCCACATCAGACAATAAAGGGCAAAAACAGCATGTCATTTAACAAACGTATGCAAAAATGATAGATTTTAGAGTCTTTGATATTTTTGTTAGCTTTATTTGTAAGACCAAGGTACAAGGATGAAAATTATTTCTACTCTATTGATACTGCTTACAGAGGTGTTGGTGATTCATAGAATGCCCTTTTGGTTCCTTACATCTAATATATGTCTTAGATATATATCTAAAATTCTGTAGTATCAAAACTATAACTAAGGAGGTGATTTAATTTTTGTCCCAGTGAATTTTTTTAGGAAATTAAAATTTATTGTCTAATTGCCAAAATCTTAGGTTGAAAAATTAGAGACATTTTTAATGCAACTGTGACGACTTCAACAAAATACATCAAAATTACTTGTATGCAGTTCCATTTATTTATGTATTTATTTAGAGACAGGGTCTCACTGGTAGGCCAGGCTGGTCCTATGGAGCTCAGGCTGGCCTTCGACTCATGGCAATCCTCCTGCCCCAGCCTCCCGAGTGCTGGGATTATAGGCGTGCCCCACCATGGCTGGCTTTATGTGGTGCTGTGGAATCAGAGTCAGGGTTTCATGCTTGCTAGACAAGCACTGTAACCTCTGTGCTATTCTTCCAGCGCCTACAGTTCATTTTTGAAATGGACTCTTAAGAAAGTCTACCCATCATTTTACAGTCACACAAGGCATCTGCAACCTTGTGGGGAGGTGGGAGGAGCCGTGCATGACTCTTTGTATACCCCCTAAATATATCCAGAGCACGCTCCTTTCCTTTTTTCAAAGTACTAGAATTGTTTTTGATTTCTCACCAACATTGTAAATTAGTAGTTACTTGTGTCAGTTGTCAGTGTGCCCATTTTTGAGCTGCAGCTTCCTGCTTTCCTAACTTTTCCAAACTGCACAATTAGAAAAACAAAAGGGGAAAATGCATTTAAAGAAAGAGAAAATAATGCGTGAGTGGTGGCCTGAGATCTTCATGTTCAGGATATGGGAGGCACAACACTGAGTTCAAAAATGCACAGGAGCTTTAAAAATATTTTCACATTCCCAGGCTGCATTCTGGGTAGATAAACCTTTTGGAAGAATAAGTCTTCCATTAGCTAAGTATTAGTGCCATGGCCTACACAGTCTATTTCTGTTTTTCTTGGAATTCAGTGTTCCAATAGAAACAGAACTTTCTGACTCATACTTTATGTCACAAAAGCATTAGGTTATCTAAATGTGAAGATTAAGAGCCAATATATTTTCTTTTAAGCTAAAGGTCACAAAATCACTTAAGAACACGAGCCATTTCCAAAATAATAGGCAGCAGAATGAATAAGGAGTGGAATTTAAGAGCACTGAAACTAAATGCCAAAACCACTTTCCACGGTTGTGACCTCTACATTTCTAAAACTCAGTGACCAGTATGTATGAAATGCATCGTATCTCTGTTGATCTGAGGTAAAGTGGCACACACACTTTAAGCAGAATGTGTATGTCTGCTCATGTGTATGTATGTATATATGTGTAAGCATGTGAGGACCTTCAAAAGATTTGCTTAATCTACATGCAGTTATTTATATTTTACAGATCCATGTAGAAAATTCATACTAGTACAGACTATAATTACTTTTACTTGTAAGAAAAATATGGCGTTTGCCCTCATCTTGTCATGTCTGTCATCCTTTCTCACTGTTTTTATCTTTCTGTGAAGGAAAAGGTCATTACTTTCTAGTATTTGTGGAGTCTCGTGGCAACAAAATCATTTCAAAATACGGTTACTGTGCCGTAAAGATGATGGGAAATAATTCATCCCTGAGATTGTTATATCCCTGAACCTAGTAGATTAGTATATTTGTTGTTTATTGTGTGTGGGGTGAGAGAGGGAGAGAGAGAGAGACAGACAGACAGACAGAGAGACAAAGAGAGAGTGTGAGAAAGAGAGAGGGAGAGATAGACAGTTGGGGGGGGGGTCTGGAAACTTAACCCTGGGCCTTCACTATGCACTATATCCTCAGCTCTTTTTCAATTTTTTGTTTTGTTTTGAGGCAATCTCCCTAAGTGGTCAGTACCTTGGCTAGGCTGGCCTGAAATTCTCGCTCCTCTTTCCTCAGCCTGACAGACTGCTGGCATTACTGGCATGTGCCACCACACCTGTTAGTTTATCTAGTTTTCACATGAAGTTTCAAGCCACTTCACATACAGTTTATTAGAATGTTATTTGTACTATCTGTACTAGAAACCCATACAATTATTTATTCTCTCCAAATTTACTTAAAACACCCACTTCATTTGTCATTTCCTCTTTTGATAATATCTCATTTCACGGCTTCTAAAGAGTCTTAAGTTCTTTAATAACAGAGTTTTCTTGAACCTTTTGAGTCTAAGATTGCAATTTAGCATCAGTAAGAATGTATATGAAGAAAAGATTCGCTAGCGGTCCCAAAGGTTCAGTAGATGGTTTCCAAAGCTTTTGCCTGTGTTCCAAACATGGCTCATTCTAATTCAATTTAATGAGGCAGAACTGCCCTATATATGGAAATTATATTCTGATATATTCAACTCTCTGGGAGTCACTTTAAAAGAAATCTTTTGAAATAAAACGCAGAAAAGAATATTAAAATATGAATAGTCTGCTCTAAGACAAGTTTGAAACATATATGCTCATAAATGTAACATTGAGCATTGGAAGGAGAGAATAATTTGCCTGAAAATTGTTGATTTCATTCCTGTCATGGCCAATCGTGTAACAATATCCCTTTACATGACTATATATTTTATTTTTATACTTGGATTTCAAATACCTTTGCCTATAATTGCAAGTCTGACTTAAATTTTCTGTCAGGGATAGAAGTAAAGGAGTAAGAATAGGACGAAAAGATGAATAGTTTTGTGTACTAGACTTGTTTCCAAAGTAAGGCAGAGGGATTTCCTAAGCAGGTATTTTCCCTCCTTATGCCTGGATACCCGTAAAGAACATTCTACCTTCAGAAGGATTGTGAGACTCCTACTGTAGCAGTACACAGAGCCTTTTTGTGAAGAACCTCCCGGGTGTCAGATAAATTTCTCAAGCACGGCTGAAGGTCATTGTTCTGGGCCGCTTTCCCTACATATAAGTGTTTTTAACCAGAGTGAAGATTTATGTTCCTTGTTCCTAAGCAAACATCTGGATGGATTTTGTTGTTTTCCCCCACCACAAAACATTGTATTGCATTAAAAATTCACTTTGATGGGGAGATGAAAAATAGGTAAGTCAGTGTATAAATAGAGCTTTAAAAATTAATAGGATATAATTCCACCTTGAAAATTGCCTGGCAGGTTTTTTTTTTTAGAAAAGATTTAAATCACTTATTAAGTTCTAGAATATTGGTATAGGAATATAAATAGCTTATACACACTGCTTTGTGATTAACATGGGTTTTCCCTCTGAGAGTAAAGAATAAACTGTGTATCTGAAAAAGGACACATCTGTCAAATAATTAACACAACTGGATAAGCAAACCTTTGTCTCTTTTGAGATACTACTCTTAAGTGTTCAAGAAAATTTGTACAATAGAAAAAACAAAATTTTTGAAAAGGAAATGATATGTAGACATTTTGGGTCATAATTTGTATTTATAGAAGATACTTCTAGATAATTCTAGTTTTTTATACTTTTAAAAAGTTTCTACAGCCAGTATGTCCACCAGCAGATGAGGAGGTAAAGAAAATATGTATACACAATGGAGTATGACTCTACCGTAAAAAATGAATTTGAGTCAGTTGTTAAAAAGGATGCACCTTGAGACCATTGTGTTTAATGAAGTGAGTCAGAAAGAAAAGGTTAAATATCACATGGCTTCTCTAATATGAGAAACCCAGAATATAAATAAATGAAAGAGCAAATAAGGAAGGTGAAACATACTGAGGTCAAGTTAAAAAAAATGGCGCACGTCTGTAATCTTAGCACTCTGGGAGGCTGAGGTGTCTTGCTTTCCTTATTGTTTGCTCTTATGCAGTCACAAATGTCAGTTTGGATGTCTGCTCCATTTGCAGTGAACAGTTTTTTCAGTGTGTCCTAAAGCAGTCTCTCTTGTTCCCTTGTGAAACTGCCCCACATTTGACCACAGACTCCTCTGAGTAACTTAACTAGTGATGGTTGCTTACAATGACGCACCTGAGCAGACTTCTTTCCTGAGTCTCAACAGAGCGCACTGACTTGGCCCCTTAATGTGCAGTGTGCAGCTCACTGGATCTATAAGTCAGAGTCTTTGGAAGATTCATAAACTGAGAGGACATCTACATCTGTGTCACCTATGTAACCGCAGTGGCATTCTTTGTATTTCGCCACTTCAGTAATTCATCCATTTTATATTTACTGTAGGTTCTCAGAGGAGAAATGATAATTATTCAGCCTCTTTTGAATACAATTACTTCTAATGGATTTTAAATTATAACCATGTATAATGAGTTATAAATGAAAACCAAGTATCATTAATTCCACGGTCATCCTTGTTGAGAGAAAAGTTTCTAATATATATTCAATATTTATCTTCTTGTTGGAAATTGTATTTAATTTTTTTTTAACTTGAGGAATGAAGTGCTATAGAATGTTGCCTTAACCTGTCTGTGTGTATATGTGAAGTGATAATTAGAAAAGCAATTTATAACGTAGGCCCAGAGGTAGCTCTTGCTTAAATTACCAAGTCTGCTTTTGCCTTAAGGATAGGGGTGTGACCGTGGGAGTGAGGAGGAATGAGGGAGGGGAAAGGAAGGGATGAAAAGAGGGAAGGGAAGGAATTGTAATGTTGACACAATGTAAATTTGAAGAGAACACTCAGGCTCAATGTAACCATTGTGTATCACATATATGTGCTAATAAAAACAGGAAAAAGCAAAATTTTATGCAAACTGATAACATATGTTATGTCCATACATGGTATACCTGCAATAAGGTTTAGTCATCTTAAGGTTTTACAAGACTTGTAACAGTTTTACCTGTTTGCTGAGATATGAGTGACTCATCACTACTACCTCAAGCTGTATTATTCTAGAGCAAGCCATGACTGCCATTTCAGAGAAATGCTGAGAACCTTGTGTCCCGATGAGCTCAATTCTTAAACAGTTATTTTAACTTTAAGACTAGAAGTTTGAGTTATCAGAGGAACTCGTATTTGAGGTTCCACACCCTTATTTTATAGATTTTGGATTTGATAAACTTACTTTTGAATTCTAAAATTATTCATGCAGAATAAGAGATGATCTCTTACTTTGGATACTTTTTAAATGCAATGAAAATAGTAGTAGTAGCAGTTCCCATAGTAGTATTGGTAGCAGTAGAAGTGATATTATGAAGGTAGTATACAAACATAAATAGAAAATTTACTTTGCCAGGTCAGAGCACATTGTATTATTTTATTTGATGCACATAATAACTCTATGACGAAATATTGTGACCCTCAGTTTTTTATTGTTGAGAAGTGAACATTTATATATATATATATATATATATATATATATATATATATATATATATATATGAATTCCAAATTCTGCAACATATTAAAGACATGGGGTTTGGGAATCAGTGCCCATCCATGCCTCCTCCATTTTCAGACGTTCGTATCTTTCCTAGGATTCCATTGCCCCCTTCACCATGTCACCTGTGTTGAGACCTTTTTTATGTGGTTCTTTTTGTGATTTTCATAAGATAGCCGTCTGTAGTCAGGTTTTGTGTTTATTCCAGTTCACTAAAATAGACCAATACTTAAATTCCTCCAGTGTACATAGTTATTGAATAGCTATGTCAGTATAGTATACAAGATGTTTTAATTCTGATATTGAGTTCTCAGAAACATCTTTTTTCTGTTATCCTAAGAACATTTAACCTGAGATATACCTTGTTAACAAATTTTATTTGCACAGTAGAATATTTTTCACTATCGACATATTATGCCTAGATGTCTAGAACTTTTTCCCTTTGCCTAACTGAAACTGAACATAGATAGAATGGTAGGAATTTTGGTGGTATATAACAAGAGATGTTATAATTTGTAAGTGTAAGGAAAGATAAATCTGACCATATTTAGATATAAACAGATTTCAGAAACAGTGTTTTTGGAAAAATATTGAAACTATTGGACATTCCAACAGATTGAACATCTAAAAATATATTTTGTTTGAAGATTTAGTAATACTATTTAAAAAGACCATTGCAAAAATAATACTGTGAATTCAGATCGAAACTGAATATGTATGCATGATGCTGAAAGAGAGCATACATACAGTTTGTCAAAACTATTGACATATGGTGATAAAATTTGCTTTAGATATTTGCACGTATTTGGGGTTTACCTTACCAACAGATGACGAAAAATGTAGCAATTCAGCAATAGGAAGAAATAATTTACTGATATATGCAATACCATGGGTAAATATGTAAAAATATTCTATATGAGAGAAAGTCAAAATCACATATTTTATAAGCCAACATATATCAAAATCTAGAGTCAGCGAAACACTTATATGATGATAGAAATTAAAATACTTGTTGCTTTTAGAGAAACTGGTTAGAAATTTTTAAGATGTGGAAGTAGTCTTCCGTTTGGTGTATACGTTACACAGAGGATACATCTGACAAAACCCATTGAAATAAATGCTTAAAATGCTTAAGCCTTGCATTTTTCTGCAGCACTTGGAAAGCTGAGGCAGGAGGGTTGCTGTGAGTTTGAGGCCAGCCTGAATTACAGAGTGAGACTGTGCCAAAAAAAAAAAACCACTAAGTTTTTATATTTAAAATTACACTAGTGAAATGTTTTTCTCAAAGTCTACTTGATGCTTTATATGTTTTATCATTTGTCAAGTCTTCCAGTGTTTCTGAGAAGAGTAATATTTTTATTTAACAAATGAGAAATCAAAAAATAAGTGACAAGAGAGGCAGAATTGGAATCCAGGGTTAGCTACCTGCCAAGCGCAAACAGCCACCATTCATTTCCATTTTATTTTTGTCTTTTTAAAAAATAGAAGTTAATTGCAATTACAGTGGAGAAAGTGCTATGATGGGAAGTTGATTTTTTAAAAAATAATATAATTACATAATTATATACTTAATCAACTTTTAATTCAATGTTAAACAGTGAGCAATTTAGTATAAATAAATGAAACACTAGTCATTAAATATAAATAAAATTATCCAGTGTGAATAACTTCATAAGAAAAACCTTAGTAGTAATTCTTAGTTACCAGGAACTTAATGACTGAAGACCTGGGTAAATATTTGTAAAATATATTGAGTCAAAAGGATTAAAAAAAGCAACTGGATAATATTTTCTTCAATTTTCTTGTATGAAACACAGAATGAAAGTAACAAATAGTAAATAAGAATAGAAGTAACAAATAATAAAATATATAACAGCCTATTAAAATGAAAATATGTTATTTTTGCATTAATAGTAAAATGCACTATAAAATACTAAAGTACTAAAATAAAAATGGTAAATAATCAACTTATAAGTGGTATTAAAATCAGAATTATAAATATTTAGAAGTTCCTGTTCATAAGATGGATTCAGAGAAGAATAGTGTGAGTCTAACTCTATATGAATACATTTCCTTTTCTACAAATATTTCCCAAAGAATTTTCTACCTAATCTTGAATATATTAAAAACAAATATGAGGAATTTTAATATCACATTGATATTCTAGGTCCAACAATGTTTCCTAACGTGATAGCGTGCTAAAGTGAAGTATAAATCTGTACTAGAATATAGAATGAGAGTTTTCAAAATATGTTTGATTCTAAAGCCATTTTATAGATTATCTTAGTACACATGTGTAACTTTACTATTTCTTCAAGAACCCTGATATGTATAGCTTCTTTTTCCCCCCCAATTTATTGATAGATATAAGCTGAAAATTTAAGGTTTACAATGAAGTTGAGTATTTTGTGCACATAAGTATCTTGTCAAGGTGACAAGGACTTTCCCACTCTCCTTTTGTCCCTCCCCCTACCCATCCCTTCCTCCCTCCCCACCCTACCCCTGTTTCACTTTGTTTTTCCATTTTAAGTTCCATAAGAATTGTGATATGGGTTTCTCATGTATACCTTTTTTATTATCTTAAAATTTTGGGCCAGATTCCTGCTGAACTCTGCATGTAGACACATTAATCACATAGTCTCTGTATTACCAACTTTATCAGTACCGAATTTACATTAGTCACATAGTCTCTGTATTACCACCTTTATCAGTCCTGAATTTGTCTAACTTAACTCATTTCCCTTCAAAACTCAGTACACTAAGATAAGAGTCACCAAAGTAATTTGCAGGATTTAGAAGACATACGCAATTGCCAGCTCCTGTCAACTCCACTTCCAGTCTCCCTGAAGCGATGCTCAAAAGTCTCCAGCCATTGGTGTGCCCTGTGTTTACCTCAAGTTCTAGACAAAGCAGCGTCTCCCAGGCAACCCTGGGATGAGGTCAACCTCTCAGTGGCAGTGATTAACCAATAATGAGAATCTAGGCTGCCCCTTCCTAAGCAGGAGTACTAATTTCATCGTGGGAACTGAATTATTCCCTCAAGCCACGATGGCTCTGCAGGACTTCACAGAACCAGTACCGAAATGCCAGTCAACCAAACTATAATTTGACCAGGATGACCGAAGCTGCCAGTTCTATAAATCCACAGCTCTGTAAATACCAGCGCTTAACTTTTTCTCATTTTCTAAAAACCCAAAAGCTTCTGTCAGCCCTTTCCTAACAGATCTTGACGCTCTTGGTGATTCTCAGCATAGCCATACTGCTCATCTGCTTCATCAGCGTCAAGGGCCAAGGGGCCAAGGGGCGTCTCTGGATCTGGGCCTTTTGCCCTAAAAAAAGAAAAGAAAAAAAGAGGTTCAGGGTAGTTAGAATAGTTCTGCCTTAGATATGAAGGCAGGGCAACTAACAGGTACAATAGGGGTTAAATAAAATTGTTGAAAGTATGAATAAAATGTAGGAGAGTCATATGGGAAAAAATTATTCTCCTTAGTTCCAAAGAATCAGAAGGAAACCCAGAAATAGAACTTGAAACAAAAATTTCAGGAAGATAGTTAGAAATTTTTCAAATCCTTAAAAATGGCCAAAAAGTGCTTTGGCTGCCCAAGAAATGAATGTTACATCCCTGGATATGTTCAGGCATAGGCTGAAAGTTCTTATTATAAAACAGATGCTGCTAAACTAAAACAATAATATAATACCTTGAATATTTTGCCTCATCACTAGTAATTTATGTCAGCTTGGACAAGTCACATAATTTTTGGAACTCAAAATCTTTGTCTCTAAAATGAAGGCTTTAAAAATAAAAGAAGAAATGTATTGAGATTCTTGTATGAGAAACCCTGAGTGCAGACATTTTACAGGACCAAACGGGTGTGATAGTGGGAGTCAGGAGGGATGAGGAAGCGGGTAGGAGGGCCAGAAATAGGGGGATGGGAAGGATTGTAATTTTGACACAATATGTCTGTGCACAAAATACCCAAACCCAATGTTAACATTGTGTATCACACACACACAGAAAATTAGGAAAGAGATTCTTTTTTTTCCTGCAGTAAAATAAAAATGTTTTTTACTCTTAATGGTGATTCAGGTACTTAGATTTCCTTAGTGTCTAGTATGTCAGTACACATGGTGCTCAACTGTATATGTGAGAAGAGACAAAGATTTCATGTGTTCACCCTGGGAAAACATTTGCTTCCTGGCACAGCTGCACAAACACTTTTAGTGAAATCCTGTAGGAGAGAGGCCCTGCTTTAGGGTACACAGCAGAGGCAGCAGTGAAGATGGCGAATTTGCAGTCTTTCACCCTCTGAACAGCATTTGGCTCTGCAAGTGTCTCCGTGTGGTAATCCATTCCTGTCTGTCTCATGACGTGCTCCTCTTGCTTTCTTCAGTTTTTGATTACAGTTGCAGTGTATGACAAAATGATACTGTAATGCCAGCGAGAGGCCTTGCTAATTGTTGTTAGTATAAGCAGAACCCACTCTCAATCTTGGCAGGACCGCTGTCCCAGACTAGCAAATGAGTCTTCAGAAAGGAGGAGTGAATGAAATGAGCATTGAGATGTTGGGTCTTAAATCATCCAGTTCCCTTGGTTGACTGGTGGCTCAGAACGCGCGATTTCACTTAGTTCACAGCTGATGCATTGTAGTTCTTTAGAGAAAAGAGCGGAAGAAACTTCTGCAGGAAGCGGGGACAGGGAAGAAGTCAGGGAGCACCTCCGCCGTGTTGTGGTTCACTGCAAAGCAATTTTCTTGTTGTTTTATGTGCAATAAAGTCTCGGAATGCTTCATTCTTTTACTGATTGCTCCTTAGATTTGAGTGTGAGTCTGTAACAGTGAGATATTTAACACAGAGTCTTCTAATGGATGCGCTCACTGGTGCGGTTGCAGTACTGTGCATCCCTAATGGGAGGCTGGCAGGGGGAGGGAAGAGGCAAACAGCAGAGGACGGCCCATCTTGGAGCCACCTCTGGATCCTACTCCAAGTCAGAAGATAGGTTTTCACGCATTTCTAGGTTTAGCGTACAGAAGGTTGGGAACTAAGAGCTGCTCTATTAACTGGAAAAGGGAAGATTTTATGGCATTAGTTGATTTAATTTTTTTGTGATGTGTTTGAATGCGACAAGATCTAATATCACACAGTAACTTAAAATATTAAAATATTAACCGTGACACGTTTTCATAACTGAGATTAATACTCTAGTTAGAATTATAAATACCAAGAGCACCAAATTTAAATTTAGAAGGCCAGGCTTTCAATCTAGGTCTTGGGGCAACCCTTATTTCTGGGTGCTCTTCCGAGTGGCAGAAGCTTTATCCCCCTGCTACAATTTTTTTCTCCCAATAAAATGTCTTCTCTACGCCAGGAAAACTGAAATCAGTATCCACCAATCGAGGAGTATGGGTCTCAATGCTTAATTACTTGTTTGAAAGGAGACAGGTCAATTACTTGATGCTACAAGTTATTTATCTCTAACTGGCCCATATCTTGAAGTTTAACTTAGTAACAAGTGTTCTTTTGAAAGCATTTTTTAAAACTGTAAAACTTACATAGTTATTGTTGCAGAAAAATCTAGAAACTAATCAGTTAATTTTTATGGTCTTTATGGATGTAAGCTCTTGCATATGTCTAATAAATTTGACCCAAGTTCTTTTCTTAGTATCTGTTGGCATTTCTTCCTCAGAGAATGTTCATGCTTCTTCTTGTTTCTTTTGCTACTTATTATTTATTGTATGCTTATAATTAGGTAGATAATTTCCTTGTTCATCATCCAAATTGGAAATAATTTCTCCACATTTACCCTGTATTTTCATCCTCTTTATAGTATCTTTTAAAAACTCAAATGTTTTTTTAATTTAGATAATTTTTCAGGGTTATGGTTTTTAATTCTTAAATTTTTTTCCTACTCAAATTTTAAAAAGATAGTTTCCTTATCTTTATAAAAATTTTAATTTTTGTATTTAAGTACCTAATCCATCCCAACGTCTATACTATGCACAGGTTTGGATATAATTTAGTTTTGTACGCAGATAACCAGTGTCTTGTTACCATGTCGAGTAATCTACCCCTTTGCAACTTCTACACGCTTCATTCTCTCAGTCAGGATATCTAGTATAAAAGGAAATCTACGCCTTTAGCATTATGGCTTTTAATGTGTTGATATGTGGCTGGGCCAAATCCTTAATCTGTTCCTCTGACTAGCTTTTTCTCTAACGCATTGTGCATTACCTTGAGGGCTACTGTTGGGATTTCATTAGAGTCACTATGGAGCCCAGACTGGCCGTGGATTCAGGACAGTCCTCCTGCTTTAGCCTCCCAAGTGCTGGGAAGTTTATATCTTACCCATATCAAATTTCTCTTGTCTATGAATATTGTATGATTGTTCTTATATTTTGACATTCTTTCATGTCTTTCAATAATTTTTACTTTCCTCTTTAATGTCTGGTAGCACTTTTGCTTATAAATATACCTAAGGGTTTTACATATTTTCTTATTAGTTTAATTATTTTGCTTTGGGTTTTTCCTAAACCAAATTCTTATACATGTCTTTTTTCCTATTTCTGTTTTATTTTGATTTCATTGTTCTTTGACTATGCTTTCCACAATTTCATCAATTTTCTTAGCCTAAAAACCTGTTCTAAGCATTGCTCATTTCTGTTTTTTGTTGTTCTTCTTTAGTTTCTGGTATTTCCTTCTAATATTTGAAAGTTAAGCTAATTGTACTATGCGTTTCCTGGAGTCTTATGTAGGGTGGTTGTTTCATTCATATTTAGCTTTTTTCCCTAAAATTGTCATTTAGAAGGTCTAAATTTCTAAAACCTATTCTATAATTATTGTCTGAGGCAGTTTGTTGTTGCTGGGACACAGCGCTTGACACCCACAGCATAAGGAAGAAAAGGTTTATTGTGTTGCACATTTCAGAGGTCTTTGTCCACGGTTGGCTGGTAATGGTGAAAGGATGTGGTAGAGGGCTGTGGCAGAGAAAAGCTGTTCACAGCATGGCAAGACAGGACGCAGACAGAGGAACAGGGAAGAGGCGAGGGGCAAGAGTATGTCCTGCAGAGCACACCATAAGCGACCTATTCCTCCAAACCAGCCCTCACTTTTAACAGCCCATAAACTCATTAATGAATTAATCCCCTTGATCTAATGAACCCCCGAGATACACTCATCTTCCAAACACGTGAGGCTTTTGGGAAACAATCCAGACCCAAACCGTAACAAGTTATCTCGCAAGTTTGATGTGTATTTTTAGATGTCATTTTATTTCTGAGTATCTAATGATACGTTCCTTATTTCTGTTTCCAGTATATTCTTTACAATTTTCTAGACTGTAGGTATTAACATTTTTAATTAAAATTCAAGTAATCTGTAGTTACAGAATATAATCTGTATTCTGTCGTTCCTTTTGAAAACTGCTGAGACTTGCTTTGTTACCTGGCATGTGAATTTCCTTAAATATTCCACCTGTTCTTGAATACAGTGAAGAATGAATTTCCAGTTAGTGTTTTATGTATGTCCAGTGGGTCAAGCTTGTTATTCTGAGTGATTTTTTATACTCATTGTCACTTACTGAGAAAAAATATCATCCATTCTGTTAGTGTATTACCTGTTTCCCTTTTGATGCCTTTAAATTTCTGTTAGATTTGTTTTAATATCATGTGTTGTATACACAAAATCTAGCATTCATATGTCTTCTTGATGAACCGGAACGTCCTACAACATTTTGACACAACGCTCTTTAAACAAGTGCTTGAGTTGATTTTGTTTTTGTTTTTTTCTTTGGTTAACATTTAACTGATATGTATGAGTCCACAATTTAATTTTCAGACTTCTATGCTAATATTTTGGGACGTGTTTAATATACAGTATAGAGCTACATGTAGTAAATTCTGGGCAAAATCACTTTTAGTTGGAAACTTTGGCTCTGTTTGTTAATGATTGTCTGTTCATTTAAATTGTTTTCTATTCTTAATTATGTTTCTCTGCCTTGGATGAAGCCATGGATTTTTCTTCTGTCTCCCAATCCTGACAAGGCAACAATAAAGAAAAGAAAATTAACCGTATTTCTGTAGTGACATTCACCTGAAAAATTTAAAATTTATCTCATTACTACTCTTCCTCCAATTTTACCACTTTCACACCGTTTTGAAGTTGCAGTTTTAACAAAACTGGTGGGGAAAGCATTTAATTATTTTTATGCATTTTATTCAGGTTATTTTAAATGATTCAGAGTTGTTAAAGATGTCTAATCCATCATATAACCAGAAATTTAAAAATTGAAAAATGCTCAGAATATTTTTTAAATCTGTAAAAATGAGGCTGGAAATAATTGAACATTCAAACATTATCTCTTCAACTCTCTTTTATTAGATTATTACCTTTTAAACTGGAAATACTAACATTCACAGATGAAAATTCTTTCTGGGTACTATTGTAAGGTATTTGCTTTGAGCTGGCCCAGGGCTGGTATGTAATTTATTTCTGAGTCCTTCAGGAAATAGAATTTCTTCTTCAACTGTTCTTTGGCTATGAATGCCCTTTGTGATGTCACAAAGAATCTGAAGGAAGAATGAAAAGCGTATTTATAAAAGGTGGTACTCAGAAAGTAAAGGTTGATGATCTAAGAAGTAGCAGCACTACAAGAACTTCTGAAATTACCCCAAGCTAGCCTTCTATGACAAAACTGAAAATCAGCCTTATGTACTGGCGAGATGATAATAGAGCCTTTCAGACTGACACTTGCTGTGAGTTCAGGAGGATTTGAAGATCTTCCCAATCTTTTGTAATGAAGGTCACAGCATCATTTATCTCTTCGTACTGTAGAGCAGGTAATAAGGTCTCAGGTATACTTTGTGCTGGAACAATAGAGCAGTGACATTTTGCTCTAGTTCGTGTTACATGACACAGAGTACCTCATCACCCGTCTCCATTAATTGGAATGCTTACTTTATCCTACAGGATTTGAAGTTTAGAGAAAGGTATTCTGCATTGCAGAAAATGTTGGAGGTTAAGATCTGCTGAATTCTCAGAAATCATTTTGAACGGACAGGTAGTCCTGAAATCCAGCTGCTCTGTGATGAATAAAACTGATCGGCAACAGTAAAACAAAGTGCCAAAGATTTCTGTGCCTCGTGAAAATTGCTCATTAAGTCAAACTTCATCTAAAATTGATTTTGACAAAAGAGTTTTCTTTGCAGAAATCCTAGCACTTTCTGATGGGAGACTGTCTCTCGCAGTAGTGAAAGCACACATCTAATTCTCACACATCTCGGGCTTCCCTACCTATCAAAGGCAGACCAGCATTTAAATGGAAAGGTAATTGTCATGAGGTTGTATCAGTCCCGTGACACTACGAAGTGACAGATTCAAAGTGGCTCTTTCTGGTTGAATTTAAAACACATGAGAGTACACAGAAGAGTGGTAGCTATTAACGAAATTATCTTAAAGGATTTAATTAAAACCTTTAAAATTTATGTTAGCCATATAGTAAAGAATCTGCTATACATAAAGAGCTTCCAAATATGCACAGGATAAGTAGCACCAAATAAATGTTTCATAAAATGAGTGTTAGCTTTAATTACATGAAGGCCTAATTCCATAAAAAGTCATTAATGTTTGTTTCAAATATTTCCCTTAAAGGGCTCATGCCTTCCTGGTTGGGGCTGATGGGTGATGACTAGCTGTGGCAGGACTGTATTCGTCAGGGCACTGACACATTGGTGACTTCATAGATGAATGTGCCGTTACAAGGTTGGAACTGTTTGGAGGAGATGAATCGATGGAGGCATGACCTGAAAGTGTCATTTTTTACTCTGACCTCTTGTCTCTCTGGCTCTTTTCTTTCATTTCCCTCCCTCCTTCACTTCCTCCCTCCCTTCCTTACCCCCTCACTCTCCCTCTCCCCCCCCCCCGCTTTTTTTCTCTCCCCCTTTCTCTCTCTCTCTTTATGCCTTGGGACCAACTACTGCTGCATTGAAATCTTTGAAACTCTGAGACAGCTATTTTTCCTTTGTGTTGCAAGTGCCAGGTATTTTGTCCCTGTAATAGAAGAGCTTACTAATGCAAAAAATAAAAAATCAGTACTGGAAATTGGCTGCTGTTACTCTACCTGAGCATGTGGGTTTGAATGCCTTTGGAACTTGCTTGCAGGAGTTTAGGATGATATAGAGATTTGCGCTGGGAAAAAAAATCTTAAAATAGTGTAACCAGAGCTTGACTGGACGATTCTGATAGGACCTCAGAAGACTGCAGTGGTAATACAAATGCAGACAGTAAAGGCCAGGCACATGAGGTTTCAGATAAAAAATAGGCACACTATTGCAAATTACACTAGAAGTCATGTGTATTATATTCTGGCAAATGAAGTATTAAAGTATATACATTTTGCCCATGTCCTATGTCTTCAAATGAGGCTGAATTTGAAAGTACAGATGCGTTAATCTGTTAATGGAGGTTTTAAAGCAGCCCAACATGGAGGCTATAGTGTAGATAATGCTGGCTGCTTTTAGAGAGAATGGGAGCAAACGGCAGAAAATAAAGATTAGAAAAAGTAGAATGTTATCCTGAAAGGAAGCCTGTATTAACTGGAGCTAAGGAAGGTATGCTTGCTGAAACATTTCATCAGAGCTAAGGAAGGCATGTTTGCCGAAAGTACTTTGCTTTAGGTCAATAGGAAAGATGTACTAAGAACATCTCGGAAATGGGCCAAACCTCACCCACTGAAAGCTGAAAGATATTAAAGGGTTTTTTTTTTTTTTTGGAAAGATTTTGCTTTGGGTAAAGAGCTCCAGGGCACTTTGTTTACTCAGGGCCACCTAGAAAAGTGCATTCCTGAGGTTAGTCATCCACTCAGAGGCCACTGTAACTATAGTTCATGGTACTGTCCACTACAATAGGTCTCGGTACTTTTTAAGCTAATGGTAGACCTTAGTATCGTCCACTTATTTCTAGTTCACAAGAGTGCTTTATGCGAGAGTTGTGGGGTTGTGGAAGCTTCCACTGAGATTACAAAGAAAGCCTGAGAGAATAGGCAAAATATGCGACAGGCTCAGGCTGCCTTCCATGAGACTCTGAGAGGGTAATGGGAGAGACTGGGAGAGTGAAGCCAAAACTATAGTGGAGATCCCAGGAAGTGAGAGATGCCAGGAATGTGGAATGTCTGCTGAGGACAGCTGCAGGCAGCAAGTAGAACCAGTCCCAGAAAGACATGTTGTGGATTGCGGCCAGCAAGACCCTAAAGATAGGGCTGCCCAAGCCCTTCAGAGCTGACTTGCCATGACTGCGTGCTCCAGAGGTTGGATATGGAGCTCCACAGTTTATTGCTTGCACTAATGGATTTCAGTCTTACTTCGTCTCTAGTCTTTTCTATTCCTCTTCGTTTCCCTTTTGGAATATGACAATGGTTACATTGTGCCATTGTGTGTTGGAAATATTTAACGTTCCTTTTGTTTGCATTTTACCCAAATTACTCTTTGTATTAGTATGTATTTGTGATACATATGATTACATTGACCTTGAGAAATTGGTACACGTGCATGTCAGTTCTTGATCTTTTTTGCTTCCCTTCCGCCCTCCTCTCATCCCTCTACCCATCTTCTTTCTTGTTTCACAGAATCCATGTTCTGGCTTTCTAGTGTATCATTTTTGTTTTGCTCTTTTACTTATTTACACTGTGGGTTTCTTGCTTAGAGAAACTGTGATATTTAATTTGGCTCTGATTCATTTCACTAAGCATAATGCTCTAAAGGTTGATATTTTACACTTTATGACTAAGTGGATGCCTTGAGTATCAGAAGGGACTTGTACTTTTGAGCAGTGCTGTAACTGTTGAGTTGTTACCAACTCTGAGAAATGAACCAGATGGCTTTTTCATTATGAGATGGACATGAATTTTTGAAAGCCAGCAGTACAATGTTTTATAATTTGGATATATAATGTCACCGTAGGGCTTATGTTTCCAGATGTGGCTTTTGGAAAATGATTGAAACATAGAGGCACGGGACTCATTAATGGATTCAATTCAGAGTTGAATGTGCTGTTACATGCTGGGATCTGCTCGAAGGAGGTGGCTTACTGGAGAATGACTGGGAGCGTATACTCTTGTCCCTGGTCTCTTCTCTCTCTGGCACTTTTCTTGCTGTCTCTCAGCTTCTGGCCACCATGAGGTAAACAGGTTTCCTCTGTTGTGCCCCTGTGTTATGACGTTGTACCTTGGAGCCACCAACCTTGAGATGAAACCGCAAAAAATGTGAGCCAGAAACACCCACCTCCTCCTCTAAGTTGCAGATGTCAGGTGTCTTGGCCCTGTGATGGAAAACTTACCAATGCACTTGTTAAAATACAACTAATTTCAGAATTCTCAGAGCCACATTATTATTAAGCCAACATTAACATAACACATAAGGTAGAGTTATCACCCCATTTTTCTCTGTATCTCTTTTTCTTTCCATATGACTGAGATGTATTGAAACATTTCTATGATCTTTCCTCATCTTGAAAATTTCTTGAATCTGTGAATTCAGGTACTTTTTACTGTGTTGTCAGGGTAACAAGTAGACTCCCTATTACATAATTTAGATGGTTACATAACCTTTTGTTAAATATACCATAGCCGAACCCAAGCAAACCTTGGCATTCCCAAAGGAGAACGAGTCAATATCATCAATTTTTGATGAATTAAACATTTAGGCAAAAGAGATAAAACACTAAGAAAGCAGTTCACATCAGACCTTTTCCCTTTTTATTAATTTCTGTTTTTTCCTGGAGTTGGAACATTTTCAATCTAAAACTTTCAAAATGATATTTCCATAACACACAGTAAGCTTTTAATGCATATGCTTATGGGGTGAATACATAAATGTAAATATACTCCATTTTTACTCATTTCGTGGTTTTCTATGAAGAAAAGGGTAAAATCAATGCAGATTTTAATAAAAGATGAAAATCGGTAGGGAAAAAGATTTCCTTTTTAATCTCTGAGGATATTGCAGAAAGAACAAGCAAATGCTGTCACAGTATTTGTTCATGGACGACGCACTTACTCAAATACAGGTTTTATTCCCTGGAATTTGTCCTTGTTCCTGTACATGGCGTGTGTTTGTATGTATCTGCATAGATTCTGGACACCAGTATAAGTTACTGTAGTAAAATATCCCAGTGGTTAGAACATACTTGCATTTTTTTCTCTGACTCTACAGACTCTATTACCTATATTTTAAAACTCTGATTTTGCTGACTTTTTTTTCCTTACTGATATGAAAGGTCCTGACTAGGACAGATATATATATCCAGAAATCCCCCAGCTCAAGCATTAGCCCCCTCCTCAAAATCTGTGACCATTCTTGTACAGGAAAGCATATTATTTTGTATTCGTACATAATCATCTATATTATGGATTGTTTGTATCACACTTTTTTGCTAATTGGTCCTCTACAGAGGTAAAGCTCAGGATTCTTCTTCTTTGCTTTGCTGAAGGAGAAATAGGCAGAATAAATTGAGAGAGACAATTCGGGCCGTGTCTTCCCTTTTCTAAGTTGTTTCTGAAAGGGAGATTTGACCTGGTAATCCTAATGGCATCTGCGTTGCTTTCAGTCAGGTGAGTACCTTGGGAGTAACCCGCACTGGTACCAGTGGCAGACAACAATTTACATGTATGAGATAAATGAAGCTATGTATATATTTACACACGCACACACACCTGTGAGTTAGAAAGTGTATTAGACAAACAGCTCTGTGCTGGGGCATAGATTAAGTCTCATAGGTCTTCCAGGCTTTTTTCTCTAAATGTATAATTATAAATATTTTCCCAAAAGTTATAAAGGAAAATAATCCACTATATTTCGGTGTTTATTCCAGGTAATGGCGTTTTAGGGGTATTGGGATGGTTTTCTTCCCTCTGGGGGAAATTGGCCAGAGCAGCGCATTGTTCTTTCTGAGTCTGGCTGGTTTCTGAAAGAATGAAGTCCGAAAACGGAGCATGCGTTGTACCAGCATGATCTATGAGGGAAAACAGGCTTTATGATAGTCATAAATCTCACAACCTCTGAGAGAAATCCAGAGCAGGTGCATGATGCCATCCGCCTGACATAAATAAATGATGCATTTTCTCCTCGAGCCACAACTCATCTCCATAATCCACACAACTGCTGAGAAGACAAAGTGACAGATGCAGTCTGTCCACTACCCTGGCTAAAACGCAATAAGCTTCAGTTAATCATTCGTCGACTCTACTAAATAATAAGCTCATAAGTAACTACCAGCAGTGGAAGTGGAATGCAGTGATTAAGGGAATTTTGTGGGAAATCTTGCATTGATAAATAAAAACATGAACAAGCGGTACTGGCATCTGTGTGGCAGCACCAACATTTTACGCTTTAACTTTACTACAGTTTCATCCTCTGAGATGAAGGTTCACCTTATTTGTGAGACAGTTACAGTAGTAAAAGAAGTCTCATTGAAACTTTGGAAGCCAATTATCCTTGAAGCCTTGAAACTCCTAATTCAGTTGAATTTGTTGCCCAAGAAAAGAGAATTGATGTAGAATTTCAGTTCATTTGCTTATTCTGCAGTTGACCATGGAGGGTGCACATGTCCCGGCTATCATGAGATCTTTCATTGGCCTGTTGGAAGGATAGCACTTCACCATCTTTTTCCTTCCAGTTTTTAATCGCCACTTGGCATCTCTCAGATAATTAGGAAGCCAGTGGGTAAATGCAAATGGTATTCCTTATTTTTCTTCTTAGGTAGAAGAGAGATTTTTTTTCTCAGTAGACGGTTTCTCCACGCAGCCCTGCTTCTCATTTTTCCTTCTATAATCCTGTTGCCTCAACCTAACTAATTCTTGTTCCACACTGTTGAGAAAATGACGGAAGGCTGAGAAGATAAGTTGCTGATTCACACTTTAATCCATCATTAAATACGTACTTTAAATATATACTCGTATGGAACAAAATGTACACAATACCAGTCCCCCATATTTGAATTGAGTTTTGCTTATTCAAAAACATTTTTGTTGCAAAGAAAATGAGCATTTATAGTTTTCATCCTCATATATATATATACACACACACACAAGAATACATATTTATATAATAAAATGAGTAATTTGAATACATATGTATATGATGTATAGTACACACATAGGCATATTATTTTTGTTCATAGCAGCAACAATGAAAAATATGTTCTAATATCAGATTCTTTTGATGATAAATAAAACCTCACAATTTGGTTATTTAAAGTAAATACTAGGTGCTTGAGAGATAGTATTCACCCTTTTACATGAATGAAATGTGAGATATGTTCGCTTTTTATTATTTCTATTGAAACCAGTTGAATGCACAACTAATAAGGTTCGTGACAAGTAGAGAATTCATTTTTACTACAATCCAAAATGATGTGTAGAAATTTTACACAGAAAGGAAAAAGACATACCTAAGTTATTCTATGTATGATGTGGTTATAAGATTTAGTTATAAACAAAATCAATGATACCAAGTAATGTAAGAAACTAATCCATTGCATATCTTCCAAAATATTTCTTTTTAGAACTTTTAAAATATGTTCACAAATTGGTATGTGTGTATATATCTTATTTCTTAGAGATTTTAATCCCGTCGAGGGCAAGGCACACAACTTAAATCTGCTTTTGCCTTCCATGGATTTCACATGTGCCACTTGCAGATTGATAAGTTTTGTAATAAGCACGTGTCTGGACGTAAACCCATTCCTTCTTTGCCTCATCTTGGCTACAGTGGTATCATGCGTCCTCTTATTAGCATAATTGTGCTTTCGTTTTCCTGCTGGCTCCTCTGTGTGACCCAGATGTCCCCCCATAGCGTTCTGTGCCAAACTCTCCTACACTTTGTCACTCCTACTACAAGCCACCTGTCAGGGTCATATCCAGCATTCTAAATGCCCCTAAGAACCTTTCTTTATCAGCAAGCACCACTTCTCAGCCACAAGAGCTTGAATTCTTAAACCTTTAGCATGATTACTAAGTATAAAGTTAGAAACTGAAATTTTAAAGTTATGGCTATGCTTTTTAAAAAGCGTGCTGTTAGAAGATAAAGACTTGACTAACAACTAAGTTTTCTTTGAAGAAATTGCTGAAATTTGGTCAACAGATTAAAAGTTCTCCCAGCATATAAATCACACCATAGAGGTATTACATAAGAATCGTCTGAAAGCCTAATTTAGATGGTTCACATAATGACAAATATGCTTGTTTAGATGAGGTGACATTATACTGTATAGGAAAATAAAAAGACATATCTTAATACCAATCCAATTTTAGTTTAATTAACCTGTGATTTTAAATTTGAAAAGATTTCAGACAAGCTGGGGTGGAAGCTTGTAATTCCACCACTAAGAAGGTTCAGGTAGGAGGGTTTTCCTGAGTTCGAGGCCATCCTTGGCTACATAGTGAGTTCAAGACCAGCCTGAATTACAGAGTGAGATCCTGTTTCAAAAAAAAATTTCAAACGGATCAATAACTCAAAAGAAAATAGAACAATTGAACAGATGATGCCATCTTAATATACAGGCTTTCGGTCTTCACAGGAAAAGAATAACAACTATTTCTGATTGTGTAGGTAATTGATAGTGACTGTTAAGAATCTAGTAAATAATAAAAATTCTAACTGATGAATATCTACATGTATAATACCTGTTTTAACTTGATAACATGGATGTTTTCCTCATTTAAATATTCTAGAATACAGTTTGTGGATTTTTATCATATTCTGTCATTGACCTACTGTTAATTACATTATTTTTATGCAAGTCATAAATGATTCTGTTCTCTGTCTTCTGATGTGCAGCTCTTCCTTTGCACCTACTCCAAACAGAAATGGAACATTTGTTCCTTTCTTTTAACTTAGTAGTTTAAACATACCATTTAGACTTGAGCCTTAGTAATGCTGGCACATAGGCCAGCAGTATATTAGCTGAATGCTTGTAAAATAGGGGACATCCCAGGCCCTGTCTCAGACCTACTAAATCAGAATGTGACGTTCCATAAGTTCCAGAAGATAAGCATTTAGAAAAGCAATACTCCTCTGAAAATCTCCACCCTCTCTCATCTCATTAGCTTCTTGCCCATCTCTACTATTTCTTCCACGTTATAGTCTCTTCTCACCTTAACCAAAATGATTCTTCTATTTAACCAAACTCATTTGTGTCATGAGCTAAGTAAATTCCCCGTATTTCTCTTCTTAAGATCCTCCAGTGGTTTTCCCTGAGCTTTGTAAAGAATCCAAATTAATTTGCAAGGTTTGGAAATCTTTCCTGTCTATTCCGTCTTCTGCATCTTCTCGTTAACCTCAACAGGCTTTTCTCATGCAGCTTTTGCTATTCCACTTTCATTCCTTACTGGTCCTCACTGTCTCCTCTCTCTGCATAGTGGCATCTGTTCAGAGTATAGTGTTTCCTTTGTAATATTCAAATCTCTTGTATGTCTCTAGCTTAGGCAATTGTTTGCTCTTTCTTACTACCTACCTTATCCTGTTTTATTATTTCATGGCACTTAGTACATTATGTAATTACAATTTTTAGTCATTGAACTTTTCAGTGTTTATTTTGTTCTTTAAAAAAATAAACCCGGGCTCGCTTCGGCAGCACATATACTTAAAAAAAAATTGGAACGATAAAAAATAAACTCCATCCCGAGCACAGTGGCATGCACAGATAGTCCCAGCTACTCAGAAACGTGAGACAGAATTGCTTGAGCCCCGGGATTCAAAGTCACCCTGGGGAACATAGACTCCACCTGATAGGAAGAGAACAAACCAAAGCTGTAGCTTAATAAGGTGTGTTATTAAAGTAAGCCTCAGTAAGCCAATTTTTGAATTGATAATGCCTAATACACATTTGTTAAATTTATGTTATGACAAGTATCATTGAAGATTTTTTTCAGCATAACTCCCCTGATTGATTTTTTTCTTAACTGGTTCTCTGATTTTAGGATTTTGGGCTTTACATTCGCGACTTCATGCATTGCCCTTCCAGGGGCACAGTTTCTGGCCTCCAAGGCCTTCTTCTGAAATCTAGGTGACGATTTCCAGATTCCACAACTCCTGTATTCTGCATGCCTAGGAAGCCTTCACCACATGGGTGACGCCAAAGTCTGCTGCCAGCAGGAGCAGTATTATGGCCTCCTTGTGCCCTGACTGCAGAGGCCTCTGAATTCTTAGATGACTGAACTCCTTGGGGATCCACTTTACTAGGTTGCCAGGCAGGATTTTTCTGGTGGATCTCTTTTTTAAAACAACGTATTTTACCTCTCCATCCTTTGATTAGTAAAGGGTAGGGCTTTGGTGATTCCTGAGACACCCCCAGAGCATCTTTTATATGGCCGCTGGTCCCAAGTATTTAGTTTTTTCTAATTGTTGAACAACCTACTTCCTTTTGCCCCACCTTTCTAGTCTCTTCCATTCTAGCAAAACTGCAATTTGTTTTTTACATTTTCCTGCTTTTCAGTGTAGAACTTGCCTAAAGCAGCGTACAGACCCCATGTGACACCCTGAACATTGGGCTGCTTCAAAATTTTATCCAGCAGATTAATTAGTCCACCAGTCTTCATCTGAGTTTCAGGCAAAGTCACAGAACAGAGACAAAAGCTGATAAAGGTTTTACCAAGGTGTAGCATGCATGGGATTAGACTAGCTGCCAGTACTGTCCTCTTTCAGTTCTGAAAACTCTTGATCCTGGTCTCTCCGATTTGCACTTCTGGCAACATTTTGGTTTTCTGAGCTCCTATAGGAATCTTCCATCAAGCTTGGATCATAGCATTCTGAGTCTTTTTTTAGCCTGTATCTTCAAAGCTTTCCAAACTTCTTCCACAAACCACTTCCAAAGGCTTCTAAACCACGTTATCAGATAAACTCACAGCAATGATCTCATTTCTCTCGTACCAATTTCTTTTTTCTTTTCTTTTCTTTTCTTTTTTCTTTTCTTTTCTTTTTTCTTTTCTTTCTCTCTCTCTCTATGTATATATCTATATATCTATATCTATATATCTATATCTATCTATCTATCTATATCTATCTATCTATCTATCTAGATAGATAGATAGATAGATAGATAGATAGATAGATATTTCTTTCTTTCGACAGGGTCTTGCATGGTAGCGCAGGCTGGTCCTGAATTCACTATGGAGCTCTTGCTGGCCTCAGGCTCACAGCAATCTGCCTGTCTCAGCCTCCCAAGTGCTGGGATTACAGGCATGTGCCCCCATGCTCAGCTTATGTGGTGCTAGGAAATTGAACTTGGGGCCTTGTGCTTGTAGGGCAAGCAGTTTGACCGCTGTGCCATTTCTCCAGCCTTCTGGTACCAACTTCTGTCTTACTTTCTTAATGCTGAGACAGAACACCTGACATTCGCAACGTAATGGAGGAAAGATTTGTGGTAGCTCGGTTTCAGAAGGTTTCAGTTCATTCATGGGCAGCTAGCAGTGGCAGGAAGGGTCTGGCAGAGAAGAGCTGCTCAAGGTATCACAACAGGACAGAGTCATTGGCCTCCCGAAGAAGCTAGATCAAGAGTTTAATTCTTTAGGGCCATACACTTTTAATCCACCCCACGCCTGTAAACCACCCCTCCTTGCTAGGTTCTACCTCCTAGTAGTATGTGAAATCAGTAACATCCGAATACATGAAGCTTTGGGGGGGGGAGCATTTCAGATTCAAACCATAATAGGAGATACAGCAATAAGTCAGTACAAAGGCCCTGGGTTCTATTTTCAGTATACTAAATGCACTCATTCCTATGCACATACACGCATGTACACCTATACAGTCAACTTTATCATGGAGTTCCAGTGAAGAGGTGTCTAATTTTAGTAATGGAGAATCAAGAGTTACTATGAACACTTTTCAATGTCCTTTACATATGAGAACTATATATTACAACCACGTGGTTCAAGGTCTGCTAGCCTATTCTCTTAGTTTTTAGCAATCTAATGTAATTTACTATTTAAAGTTGAAGGGCCCTCTCCACTTCTAAAAATCTCTAAATATCACTGAACATATAGAGCTTAATAATGTCTACTATTCCCATCTATCCCTGTCTGCCTCTGCCTTTCCCTTGTATACAGACATTTTGAATTGTAGGTCACATTTTGGGTGAAAGTTAAAATACTTGTTAAATACTGATAAACGTAGGGCACAAGCCTCTCAAAAGTCTTTAAGCACACTTCAGATCACAGCTGCAGGAAGAAACATTGGCTAGTCTATTCCTTCCATTCTGAAATGCTAGAACATTTATTGCTTATTCTTGGAGATATTGCTTTACTTTGGTAGAGGTAGAATGTTTCATCAGTGATGTGTATGTCCAGATAGTATTAGCAGATTCCAGATTTTCTCCTTCATGAGGACATCCTAAGTGTCAGTACACAGACGTAGGGAGCATTCCCAGATGTGTTTAGATGACTGGCCAAGAAATTTGTGGGGATTTTGCTCAATAGAAGATACAGTCAGGCAACCATAGAGCCAACCACCTTTAAAAAATCATGCCTCAAAATCTGTAATTAATCTGGTCAAAGTCAGATCATTTATTATACCAGTTTTATAGGCAGAAAATGGTCTCTCACAGATGTCCTACTGTTACCTTGTACCAAGAACCTGTGACTTGTGAAGGACTTTGAAAAGGGATTTACAAGTAAGGAGATGATACTGGTTTACCCTGGGTTTGATCCAACCAGAAACATCCTGTTGAGACATAGGCTGGGTGATCAGAGTCAAAGAGAGGACATTTAAGGATGAAAACCTCCAAAAGTAGAGAATATGCTACACTACTGTTTTTTGGGATGAAAGAGGTCATGCATCAATAACTGTATTGGCCTCCTGTAACTAGAGAAGATGGGAAATTCTGCACGAGAGTCTCCATAAGGAAAATAAGCCTTTAAACAACTTAATATTAGCCCAGTAAAACTAATTTCAGCATCTGACCCTCAAAACTATGGGAAAATAAATCTTTGTTGTTTTATGCCACTAAATTTTTGACAGTTGTTAGAACAATAATATAAAACTAATACAATTAATAACACTATCACTCATGACATACAACAGTGTAGTTCTATTATTTTGCAGAAAGTCACTCTGTCTGCATTGATACATTCTGACTGTGGAGTGCAACCAACAAAATATTACTAGAAATGTCTGTCTGGTTTTTCATATTTTTATGTTCAAGATGAAGAAACTATGTCATGCTGTTAACAAAATGCAATAAAGTACCCAATGAAGTTACAGACATAATAGCCTTAGGTATGTGTTCTTCCATCTGGTAATTTCATGAAGCTATATCTGCTCAAGAATAAATGAGGTAAATTAAAACTTGGTGGGTTCTCCATTGCACTTGATGCATGTCAGAGGCTCCGCATCTTTATGTGGTTAATGGCTACTTTGTTGTGAAGCACACATTATAGAATATTTCCATTGTGAGGCTCTTGAGTCCCTCTCCTCCCTTCTATTAATATATACACACAGGCCTTCTTCCTCTTTTGAGAAAGGCTAAATAATCATTAGCACATAAACAACGATGAATCATTCCACACCCAAAGAGAAATCATTACTTCAACTTGATCTAATTTATACAAAAATCTACCTGTTTTTAAATAATCAAGCGAAACTAGAATCTTTTAAGATGAAAAAATTAATATTGACTCTTGGAATTAGGTTCGCAGACTTTAAACAGGAGGCCAATGCTAGCATTTCTACACATAGGAATGGTGTGGAAATTACATGTAGGGGAATCTCATTAAAATGATGGAGGAGCAGAAAAAGCTAATACTTGCAGCTAAGGCTTTTGGCAGCATAGTGATATTGATATTAAGAAAGTGCATGCATTGTGATAATTCAGAAACCTTATTACCAGTTTGAGAGGAAATAAAGGACGCATACCAAAATGCTTCAGGCTGTCAGAAAGCTGCATGATGATAGAAATATTGAATACAACTGCCCAAATTGATGACTCCAATGTCTTGAGAAGGAAATAGGATTTCAGGCTTGGGGGAGAGGAAGCGTAGAATTGCGCTGAGGCGGCAGCTCGTGGGTGGGTGAGGGTGGATTCTACGAGGGAAAAGATGCAAACCTGGAATAAATAAGATGACCATGGTAGCAGAGGACGCTAGGAAACATTGTACAATGTCATCCTGTTCACCTATACTACAAACACCCGAAGTATGAGTGAGGAGATGCTGGAAACAACTGAACTGTTTTCTTTGACCCAGCTGCATCCTTAGCACAGAACATTGCAATTAGTGAAGGCTGTCAGGTAACCAGTATCTGACTCAAAAAGAAAAAATTAGATTTCATCTCTAAATATGAGTTAGTTCTGCTTTTCACTCTGTTACATTTAAGCCCCGTTTGTGCCTTTTATAGATGAGATCAATGTATGCAGTAGTTTCTTTTGTATGCAGGTAAAACCATATGCTAATAATTGTGTGTAGTTTGAGTTGTTTCATGACCGGAAGAATGAGTTGAGATGGAAAGTTTAGAGGAAAATTTTGGCTGATCAGAACTTCGTTAAAGCCGGCTACACTCCAAGTCCCTAAAGAAAATGGTTCGAATCCTCTTTAGTCACAGAACTCCTAAAATTGGCCTCTGAGTGTTCAGGTTTCTATTAAACTCAGAGTGAGCACACAGTGCATGTGGAAATGGAGACTACACAATTTCATTACCCTAAAAGATAGAATCAAACTTTGCCTACTCATTGAAACAATTCTCTTACCGAATGGAAATAAAACCTTTCTGAGAGCAGTTGTAGATTTACCACAATTTGCAAAGATTTCCAATATACACATTATTTGTTTCCCGTGGAACTAACATCTTAGGTTGGTATGATGTATGTTACTGTTAATTAATCCAGATGGCTATAGTATTATTTTTCATCGACATTTCTGATTTTTTTATATTTGCACAGTTTATTACCTGATGTCAATCTCATGTCACAATATACTACTTTTCACTTAGTCATAATATGCTTTTATGCTGTCCTTGGCTCTGACAGTGTCTTAAACAATCGGTTTTGATTAAAGATTATTGGCTGGTGATTTTGTACATTCTCAATGAGGATTTTTCTCATGTATTTGCATGGCTATATGGGAATTGTGTGTTTTAGGGAACTCTAAACAGGAGAAAGGCCATTTTGTTCACATTATACATATCAACATGAGAAACTGCAATGTGAGCTGAAGTAATGTGTTTATACACAGTGTTTTTGCCTTGAATGTTGCCCACTGGAGTCATTTCCAGAGTTGAGGCTAGCATCTTGTGGATGTTAGCCTTGATTTCTTGTTGAAGGGTTTGTCAGGTTTCTCCATAGGAATGTTTTTCTTTCTTGATCCCTTTCATTTTGTACTTACTTTTAGAAAGTGACTGACTGTCCCCAGCCCAAAAATTAAGGAGTGGGGAGTTATGCTTCATTTCCTTGATGGCAAGAGATGCACAAATTAAATTCTTACCCAAAGATTTGTCTAGCCTTCCTCAATTATGATCTCTTTTGTTCACTTATTTGTACAAGTATTCACTCATAGATATATATTTGTTTTCTAGAAGATAACCTGACATTTCTTTATTTTTTGTTACTCAGATCATTTCACTTTTTGCCATTACAAGTCTTACAGGTTTTTCCTGTGTCCTTTTAACCTACAACTATCAGTGTAGCTTTGTTTTGTGGCTAAATTCTTCTTGTGTATTCTTTGCTCCAGTATTAGACTCAGCATTTCTCTGAGGTTCCCTAATTAATTCCTTTCCTCAGACTAAGTTATTAGAAACCATTAGATGAACACTGGATACACTTCCTGCTAATGTGGTTTCATTGCTTAGACCTTCTCAGCTAACAGAGCAAGGGTGTATTAACTCATGTATAAATATGTATGTATAAATATTTCTCTACACATATCTCTGTGTGCATATTAAACTAAAAATTAGTTCGGACTGTTAGATCCAACTTGAATTCATTACCAGATGAACCATTTTAACTTTCTTTCTTGCTTATGTGTAAGATCCCAGCCAATGAGAAACCACATTCCTACCATCTGCAATTTATTCTTGTAATTCAATAATGTATGTGTGTAAAAGTATCAAAATCTAGATAAAGTTAAATAATATGAGTTCAATAATATTTATTCAGCTCATGCAAGGATACTTTTCCATTATTTGTGTTTTCTTTTTCATTTAGTCAATGTTTAATACCTCCCAATACACAGATCTTTATCCCATTAACCAAATTTATTAGTAGATATTTTATTCTTTTGATTCTATTTCATGTAAGAATGTTTTAATTTCTTTTTTATTAACAGTTCATTGTTAGTATACACAAATGCAACTGATTGTGTATGCTGATTTTGTATATTTTAAGTTTGCTGAATTTGTGTATTATTTCTAACAGATTTTTGCCAGTCTTTAGGACTTTTTATATATGATAATGATGTCATCTGTAAACAATTTTGCTTCTTTCCAATTTAGAAAATTCTTTCTGGTTTATTACTTTAGCTAGGACTTCTAGTAGTACATTAAATAGAACCACTGACAGTAGTGTACTTGTGTTAGGATCTTGTGTTGTTTCACCTTTCAGCAGCATATTAATATTGGAGTAGACACATGTGGCCTTTATTATTTTGAGGTACATTCTTTCTATACCTAACTTGGTTTTTTTGTGAACTGTTACTAATTTTGTAAGGTGTCTGTTGAAATGATCATATGATTTTTATCCTTGATGCTGTTACTGTGTCACTTAGTGATTCATGGCTCTTGAACCATGCTTGCATCTTGGGATAAATTTTTCTCTATTACATTATATCATTTGCTTAATATGTTGTCAATTTTGTTCAGTAGTATTTTGTTGCAGATATTTTTCATCTACAAAACAACCAGAAAACCATTAATGACACAATAATAATAAATCTTTATGTACTTGGAGCTGGGGACACAGCTCAGTGATAAGAGCGCTTGCCTAGGAAGTGCGAAGCCCAGGTTCAGTCCCCCAGCACCACGTAATGCCTGGGTAGGGTGGCACACACCTGTCATCTCAGCACTCTGGAAGCTGAGGCGGCAAGTTCGCTGAGTTCTAGGCCAATATGGGCTCCATAGTGAGTTCAGGACTAGCTTGAAGCACAGATTAAGACTCAGAAAAAAGAAGATAAAATCATTGTAAATGTATATGCCCAAAGTCAAATTATATAAATATATACGATAAATATTAATCTAATGTGAGAAATACACAGCAATGCAGTACTGTTAAAGAACATCAACATATCTCTTTTAACAATAAATAGATGAATCAGACTGAAAATCAAGCAGCCAGTTTATTTCAACAGCACGATTGTCCGAATGTACCCACAAAACAAGTACAGGGCACTGTGCCCAATTACCATAGAGTATGCATTGAGTTGTCAGTAAATGCCCCAATAAAGAAAAACACATGACCAGAAGGCTGGTGGGGAACCCTAGCAAAAATTTAGACAAGTGTTCAATAAGTCTTCTAAAGTTTGGAGTAGCAGAGAGAATTTGAACGTTTTATGAGGTCAGAACTGTGATCTGGAGGCAAGACAAGGGCGCCAACAGAATGTAAAGTGACAGGTGCCCCAATAAGCGTAGATGCATATTTGTAAACAGAGGAATTCGTCGTTTGTGTATTTGAGTGTGTGTGTGTGTGTGTGTGTGTGTGTGTGTGTGTGCGTGCGTGTGTGTGTGTAGTGATAACATTTTAGATTCTTGATTTAATTTCTTCTCATTTTATATTCACTCTTTTTCTTAATTTTTAGATTGGCCACAGTACTGTTATTTTTCTCAAAGTTATCCTGTTTTTAGTGCTTATGATACAGAGCAACTACATTGCCCTTGGAGGATTGATGCACACCCCTGCCCCATCGTAATCACTGTGCTTCCTTTTCCCTTCCCCACCCTCGCGTCTCTCCTTTGCTCCACGCACCCCTCCCTTGTCACAGAAACCGATATCCCTGTTTCCTACCGTCACTCTTCCTACTTTATTTTCTGTCTTTCTGCTTTGGGTTTCTCATACTAAAGAAATCATGTGATACTGAGCCTTGTGTTTCTGGTATATTTCGCTCATCATAATGGTCTCAAGCGAGGTATATTCATTTCCTTTCTACAAATAACTCAAGTTTCTTTGCGGCAGAGCAGTACCCCACTGTGTGTATATACCACATTTCCTTTGTCCATTCATTTGTTGATGGACACATAGGCTGCTGCTTAGATTTAACTACTGGGAGTTGTGCAGCTATAAACATGGGTGCGGATCTGTCACTATAATATGATATCCTTAATCGTTTTGGAAAGATACCCAGAAGAGGTATAGCTGGGTCAAATGGAATATCTATTTGTTTTTTTTTTAATAACCATGCTGCTTTCCATAGTGTCTGTACTAGTTTACAGTCCCACTAACAATATGGAAGGGTTATTTTTTTTTTCTCCACAGCTCCCTGACAGTGTTTGCTTTTGCCTTGGGCTCTTATTACTAGTCATCCTTACTGAAATAGGATAGAATCTCAGTGTTGTTTTGATCTGAATTTCTCTAATGGGTAAAGGTGCAGATCATTTTTTCATATATATATATATATATATATATATATATATATATATATATATATATATATGTATATATGTGTGTGTGTGTGTATGTATATATATATATATATATATATATATATATATATATATATATATATCCGATTTGTATTTCTTCTTCTGAAAAGTCTCTTCCATTTTTTTTTAGAGATGGTCTCCCTCTATAGCTCAGTGTGGTCCTGAACTCACTATGTAGTCATGGTTAGCTTTGGACACATTGCAATCCTGCCTCAGCCTCCTGAGAGCTGGGATTTACAGGTGTGCACTACCATGCCCAACTTTATATGGTGTTAGGGAATTGAACTCAGGGTCTCGAGCTTGGTCGGCAAGGGCTTTAACTGCTTTGCCATTCCTACAGCCTCTCAATTGTCCGTTTTTTGATTGGATTTTCTATTTTTTGAGTCTAATGTTTTTTCAGTTCTTTGTATATTCTAGATGTCATTCTTCTTTCTGAGGAGTAACTGGCATTTTTTTGTCACTCTGTGCATAAGCTTTTTAATTCGCTATAATCCTAGTTGTGAACCCAGAATGTTCTCTCTCATATAGTAGGTGTTCTACTGAGAAAGTCCTTGCCTATGCCCTGGTCTTCAAAAAAATTACCTATTTTATTTTCCAGCGTGTCCAGTGTTTCAGTTTTGATATCTAGGTTTTTGATCCATTTTGCTTTCATCTTAGTTTAGCGTGAAAGATGTGGTTCTAGATTCATGCTTCTGGGTATGGATAACCAGTTCTGGTAATTCTATTACTTTTCTTTATTATAATGGCTTATCCTTCCAAGTACTGGGGGTGTTCCCTCTTCCACACTCAAAATTAAACACATATTTATCTTAAAATGCAGCAAAGACAATCTTGGACATGCTTTCCAATTCTCTCTTCTGTTTTAGCAAGATGAAACATTTCAGATATTTTTATTTCATTACAGTTGCTCACTCGCAGAAGGGTCTGAGTTTAAACACACACACACACACACACACACACACACACAGAGAGAGAGAGAGAGAGAGAGAGAGAGAGAGAGAGAGAGAATGTTTCTACTTAACTGCTTTATTTTTTCTTTCCTAGATTCTAATCTTAAGAACATTTTTTAACCGGTGAAGCCCCACGTCTTATTTGTTTCATTTTTTCCTTTTCAAAGAATCACTGCTATCATATCTCATTACTTGGTGCTCATATTTCAGATTTTCAGTCCCACTAGTTTTATGACCTACAAATAGGAGTAGACCATACTTTTTGCTCTTTCCTCTTTCTCTCTGAGGGCTGTTTTTAAATTTACTTGTTTAGAATAGATTTATTCTTGTACTTTGCTGAGGTAAGGCAGACATGCAGTATGTTCCACGATTCTTTGTATATTCATAAATGTTCATTGTTTGCATAAAAGATAAATTGTATTTTTCAGGTTTATGTTTTTGCTACAGTTATTTTCTGCGCATTCTGCGTATATTTTATTTCTCTTTCCTAGATTCCTGGCCTGCAATTGAGAAGTTTTATTAACAGTCTGCTCCTTTTTTCCCTTCTTAGTTAATTTGGTTTCTTTCTAGAAAGTTGAGAGGTATGTTTTTCTGCCATGGAACTTGGGAATTTTATCCACCATAAGTCATTTTGCATGAGTTCTCCATAAAAGTTATTGACCAATTTAAATCTGCGTGTATCTTTCTGCATGTATCTTTTTTTCATGCTAAGGAACTTTTTCTTGAATTTTTTTCTCCTTTTCAGTTTTTCTGCAAGCCACATGTACTCATATCTTGTATTGGTTTTCTCCTTTAAATTTAAACCATTAGTTCATTTTTTTAAGAATGGCAGTCCTCCTCTTCAATTTGGGCATTGGAATTCAAAGTTTAAAAACATGTGACTGCCTTTTGTCAAAGTGAGTGAGTGAGTGTGTGTGTGTGTGTGTGTGTGTGTGTGTTTTAAGGCAGGGCCTCACTCAGGCTGGTCCTATACTAATTCTGTGGCCCAGGCTGTCCACACTTCACTGCAGTCCTCCTGCCACGGCCTCTGCAGTGCTGAGATTATAGGCATGCATCACCACACCCAGCTACTATGTGGTATTGGTGAATTGAACTCAGTGCCTTGAACCTGGTAGGAAAGTGCTCTAACTGCTGTGCTATTCCACCATCCTCAGACTAGTTCTTGGTAATGCCTGTTATCAGTTTTTCTTAGCAAATTACTAATTTTATATTTATGATGCTTTCTGTCTCTCTTCCTCTCTCTCTCTCTCTCTCTCTCTCTCTCTCTCTCTCTCTCTCTCTCTCTGCCTCTCTCATCAGGAGTTTCACTTTAGTAGATGTTATCATCTACTTGCTTGTTTTTCCGGCTGGACTTCTGGTCCCACCTAAGCATATTACACTTGGCTTTCCTACATATTGTTTTGTTTATCCCACGTTGTTGAGTAGCAAAAAGTGGATAGGAGAAATGGAAGTAGAACTAATGTAATTTTTGTATTTATGCACTTATGTAATAACTTATTGAAGTACTTGGAATTGAACTCAGGTCCTTTGGACTGAGCTGTATCCCTCGATCTTTTTTTTGTTGATTTTATTTTTATCTTGACGGAGGGTCTTGCTATATTACTAAGTTTCCAGACGTGGCTGAAACTGATCTTGCTATCTTAGCCTCCCAGAATGCTGGTATACAGACGTCAGCCACCATACCTGGGTGTAATTTTTGTTGTATAAAGCCCTACTTCTGAAGAATAGTTTATATGAGTTATTTGGTATTATATATTTAGATGTGATATTCAAAATGATATTTGAACAGATGCAAAATTTTCTTGTCACTTTGGAAAGAAAGAATAAACAGACACCTAAATTCTGGTTGAAAAGTGACACACAATAGCTTGCACAATACTGGAAACAAGCATAAATAACTGTAGTTTGCATAGGAGTGTTTCACACCTAAAATTATCAAAGTAATCAATCAGATATATTTATAATATATGTGAGCAATTCCATAACTAATTTCAATAATTGACAAATAAATACAAAGCAAAAAATATTTCACTCAAAGTAGAAGACTCAAAACCAAACATGAGAACACTGCAAAACCGTCACCACCACCACCACTAATAACCAATGTTAAGCCAAAAATTATTTTTACAAAAAGTGTGGATCCTAAAAAGGCACTGAATAGCATGAATAAAATACTCCCAACAGAGAAAAAAAGTACATTTGATAACCACTGCAGATACAGTCTACAGAAATGGATTTTTCATGTAATAATGTTGTACTTTAATCCCCATCAAAACTTACGTTAGAAAGCTTATTCATGAGTGTAAGTGCAACCCCCCCCCCCAAAATTAACAAACATACCATGTAAAGGATAGCATAATGATAATAAAATACGACCAGAATGAGTATATTTTAAGATTGCATGAATATTTTGACAATAGGGTATACATAAAACTTATTCTTCATGATAGCAAATTAAAAGAAACTAGCAGTATTTTTATTCAGTAATTTAACAAACTTAGTAATTTCCTTTCACTTTTGTTTTGAGTAAATTGGAAACTTAAGAAACCCTCCTATACACAGAATCAATGGAAAACGTAGTCAGACTTTCTTGGTAATGAAAAAAATCTCTAAAAGCAGTCTTTATTGTGTAGTACTGAAGATTAAATCCAGGGCTTTCACATTGAGCTATATCCCTGGGCCTTTTTAAAAAAAAAATTTTTTTTTTGATTTGAGGCAGAGTCTTACTAAGGTGCTAAATTGCCGAGGCTGCTCTTGAACTTGTGATCTTCCCTCCTTAGCCTCCCAGAGACCTGGGATACTAGGCCTGTAGTACCAGTCCTTAAAAAACAAACAAACAAAAAAAAGCATTCTTAAAAAATTCGCAAACAGGAATGCTAATTCACACTGTTGGGTAGCACATGCCTATAATCCCAGCACTCAGGAGACAGAGGCAGGAGGGTTGCTCTGAGTTTAAGGCCAGCCTGGGATACACAGTAAGTTCAGGAGCAGCCTGGAATACGGAGTGATAACACTGTGTCAAAAAATAAAATAACACATCCTTGATGATAGCAATAAACAGCAAGTTTCACAGGAAAATACAAACTAAGTCATAAATGTTAAGAGCCTTGAAACTTTAAATATATGATTATGTGTTTCTGATCTTGTAGTAGGAAATAATTCCTCAAAAATCACAAACAACTTTGCTCAAATAAACTAAATCAAAACGAACAATGTCAATGAAAAGAAACAGCGAGGAACATGAGAAGAAAATACAAAGAGCAAACAGGATAAAAATCATACTACATGCAACTTACTAAGGCGCAGCCTTGGAAGTATGCAGAAGCCATACTTAAGTGAACAAACAATACACGCTCCACTTTCCTTTAATTAAAATAACCAAAACTTATGAAAAATCATCTCATAATTCTGGTCACTACAATAGTATGTAATCAGCAAACTAAAATGAAGAGCATACCTTAATCTTAGTTTTCCAGGAAGCTACAACTTTCTTATAGAATATTAGCCCAAGGAGGCGTGAGGAACACGGGAGAGGAGACACGAGAGGAAGGACGAGCTGGTGTGAGCTGGTTGCAGCTAAACGTGACGGATCGCACTATCTTAATTGTTTTCACAGAAGGTGTTTAACTGCACCTCGGATGAGTCCATTTTGGGGATTAGTAGTGAGGAATGAGTAAGTGCGCCCAGTAGTCTTCACATCCCCTACTCAAAATTCATCCCCTGGTGCATAATTCAGGCGCATCCTCATAGTGTTGCACACATTACCATTACCTTGAATCCTCAGGCTGTAACAAGGGCACAAGACAAAATGCTTGTTTGAGAATTCTAGAAGGCTATACCGATTGTATCCTACACCTATATTTTTTAGATTTTTTTTTTTTTTTGCTTAATTTATCTTCCAGAAGGTTTAGTGTTTTGGTTTTAATATCTATGTCTTTGATCCACTTTGATTTAATTTTGGTGCACAGGGACAGGTGTGCAACTAGATTCCTTCTTCTGCATGTGAATGTCTAATTTTCCCAGCACCATTTGTTGAAGAGGCTTTCCTTTTTCTAGTGTATACTTTTGGCTCCTTTTTCAAAGATCAGGTAGCTGAGGGTACTTGGGTTTGTCTCTGTATCCTCAATTCCGTTCCATTGATAAACCAGATTGTTTTTGTTCTAGCACCATATAGTTTTTGTAACTAATGCAAGTTGATGTCTAGAATTGTAATGCTGCCTACCTTTGTCTTGTTACTCAGAGTTCCTTTGGCTATTCTAGGTCTCTTTTGGTTCTGTATGAATTTAAGGCTCATTTTTTTGCTTTCTGTGGAAAAAGTTGATATTTTGGTAGGTATTGCATTGGATCTGTGTATCAGTTCTTGCAGTATAATCATTTTCACTTATCTATCCTGCCTACCCAAGAATAGGGGATGTCTTTCTTTTTCTGATGTCTGCTTCAATTTCTTGACTACGGTATAGTTTTCTTTGTAGTGGTCCTTTACTTCATTGATTAGATTTAGTCTTAGGTATTTAGTTTTTTGATGGGCTATTAAGAATGGAATTCTTCCTCTGAGCTCTATCTCAGCGAGTTCATTGTTACCGTAGAAGAATGCTATTCATGTTTTAGAATTGATTTTGTATTCTGCAGTTTGACTGAATTTATTATTTCTGAGAGTTTTGTGGTGGGGTATGGGGCATCTTCTATGTAGATAATTATATCACCTGCAAATGAGGGTAGTTTTACTTCCTCTTTCTGATAAATATTTACTTTATTTCACTCTCTTGCCTGATTGCTGTGGCAAGGGTTTTTGAGGACTGTGTTGAAGAAGAATTGTGAACATGGACAACTTTGTCGTGTTCCTGATTTAAGGGGAAATGATTTCAGATTCTCCCCATTTACAGATATTTGCAGTAGGTTTGACATATATGGCTTCTATCGGTTCGAGGTATGGCCCTTTTATACCTATTTTCCTCAGGGCTTTTTTTTTTTAAAACATGAATGGATGTTGGTTTTTGTCAAAGGCGTTTTGTGCATCAGTTGAGATGATCATGTTTTTTGTTCTTCCTTTTGCTGATGTGGCATATTGCATTGATTGGTCTTTGTATGTTGAACCGTACTTACATCCCAGGAATGAAGCCTGCTTGATCACGGTGTATGCCCTTTCTAATTACTTACTGGTTTCTGTTTGCCAGAATCTGATTGAGGACTTTTGCATCTGTATTGATTAAGGAGATTAGTATGTAATTTTCTTTCCTGGTTAAATCTTTTGTCTGGTTTTGGTACTAGGGTGATGCTAGCCTCCAAAAAATGAGTTTGTCAGTGTTTCTTCTCTTTCAACTTCCTGGAACAGTGTGGGAAGCGTTGGAGTTATCTCTTCTGTGAAGTACTGAAAAATTCCACTGTGAAGCCATCCATTCCTGGACTTTCTTTTTAAGTAGAGACTTTATTATTGTATTAATTTCTGTGTGTGTTATGGATATATTCAAGGTTTTTATTTCTTCTTGGTTCTATTTTAGTACTTTGTATCCCTCTAAAAAGTCATTTATTTCTTTCTAGTTGTTCACTTTTTCAGAATATGTGTTGAAATGTATTCTCTAAGAACACACACACACACACACACCCAGTAATGAAGCTCTTTATATAATCAAGATAATAGGATTTAAAGTACTCAAAGTGAAGAGAAAGATGGGCAAAGGGGAGGTAATTCATAAAAGTTTATATCGTCATTACCAGTAAACAAAAATGAAAATTTAAAGGAAAATACTACCCATCAGTCACACAGTTGAATGTCAATTGGCATTACAAAAGTTTTGGTATGTTGAGAAGAAATGGTTCCCTGTTGGGAAAGTAAACTGGTAAAAGTTTACTGGAGAGTAACCTGATAGTAGTTTAGAAATTACGTATCAGTATGTATTTTCTGTGGAGTTGTGGAGAATCTTCCGTGTGAAATAGGAAAATAATCTTTTCAGTCTGGCACATTGCCAGGCCTTCTTTTGCACTCTCCTGTTAAACTGGCAAAAATCACTTAATGGAAGGTGTTCTCTTGTTACTCATTCTAATTAAAGCTTTTTGGTAAATATTGGGGAAATTTCAGCTAATTATATTTCCTTAGCCAAACAAATAAGCATCCTTCACTGCTTCTCTCAAGGCACAGTCTTAAGAGTAAAACCCAGGCACAAGAAGGCATACAGAGAGATGCACTTACGTAGTCTTATCAACCAAATTAGCTCTGTTAATAAACAGAGTGACAGATTTGGACTTGTATTTATTTCTCATGTGGTTATTTTGATCACTGATACACCGGAGGGGTTACTCCAGTAATGACTGTAAGTAGACTTTTGGGATCAGGAAAGCAGTCAACATTGGATTTAATGTGTAAATGTACATTACATTTAGATAACAGTAAGTTTAAGAAGAGGAAGTTTTTAAAAATGTGTGTTATGCATTGTTATTACTACAAAACTCTTAAAATCTTTATCCCTGTGCTCTTTGGAGAGTTCCAAATGAAAATGCATTTAAATTTTTATAATGCTAGTGAATTTTAGTTATATACCTTCACTTAATATCTAAGGACCAATAGTATGTCTCTTTTCTTAAGGAAGTTTTATAAATAGCAATCCAGCATACGCATTGAATTTCTCTGATTCAGAAAAATAAATCCTGAGTAATTAGTCTACTCTCCGCTCTGTTTCCAAAGAGTATAACATTAGTGACATGAATTTGCACTCCGAGTATGCAGCTTGTTTTCTCCAGAAAATTTTATATGCAATTTTTATATGTGAATACTGTAATTCAACATAGTCAAAGCAACAGTGATAGTTTAGAACCAAAACAGAGGATGTATCTCACAAAGTACCTACTTTTTCTCTTTTGTGTAGCTCACATAAAGGATAACTCATATTCTAAAAATCATAATCAAGGAATAACATTTTGCCCCTTTTCATAACACAATATTAATGTCTTGATGGAATCTCAAGCCAAATACATAATTTTTTACAATTTATTATATAAAGAAGGAATTTTATGCTTAAAGGCAAAGTTAGGCGGTAAACAGTAACAGTATCCAAAAAGTATTTTGTAGATCATAGGATTAAAGTAAATTTGAAAAGTTTTGCTTCGTTTATTTTAGATGTACGGGAAATTGAATGCCATCTTAAGATACAAAGTGATGTTATAAAGTGAAACACTGAAATAGGTGTGTACACGCACACATCGGGTACACTGATTGAACCTTTCCCAAAGATCAGATCAGTGAGAAACCAAAATAGCTTTTATAGTAAAGTTGTATTTCTTATGCAAAATGCTGTGGATATATATGGAGCTTATCAAGAACAGGCATTGTCTCCCTTAACTATATTTTATTAGGGAAAAAAATTATAGGCAACGACGTTTTATTTCTAGTGCAGTTGATAATAGTAAAATATTTTCCTGGTAGCTCAGTTCCAAAATGGTGACTGCAGTAACAAATTGAAAAATGAAAATATTATAAGCATTAGTTTCTCAACAAAGATGAGCCTGCCTAGCATTGGGGAGGAGATTAGAGTACAGTTTTGATTCTATGTATTAATGATACACTGTGTTTCAAAGGTTGACATAAACATAGGAAATAATTACAAATGTAACCCATAAAAATTTGTTGAGGATTAACTTAAAATATTTTGACTAAAACTGATGCTACGACAAAAGTTACCCAGCACCAATTTTCATGTACAAGGTATCCCGAAAGCCATCGTATATAGTAAACTTTAACAAACTTTTGAAATAACCTGTATATAAACCTTTTCAAAAAAGTAATCATTATGCTAGTATTGCATTTTTAAAAATATACCACAGATAAATGAACGAAAGTTGACCTTAACAATAAATCTGAATCAATCTCAATAAAATGGATATTTAAACAAATGTGATATTTTATGAGAATTTACTTGGATTAAGTTCTGGCTCCCAAGCTCAGCAGATCTCTTATTATAATTGCTGTTTACCTTCTAACTTCTTTGAATGATTTGCATGAACTTTGTTCAGAAATGAAAATTGAGGTTCAGGTATGAAAAAATGGCGCATTTTATCTATTCTCTACCTATGCAAAGTAGTTAGTCAATGTTAAAACCCAGCACAGAGAAAGAGCTCATGTTAATGAGACACTTGACTAGGCATCTGTATCTTAATTGGAATTGGAAAAAAATTCCACAAAGAAATCCTGAAGCAAACACATATTTCATTGTTACCTAGTGAAGGGGAAGTTTCTTAGAAAACCCTGGATTTGTAACCCTTGGCTCAATTTTAAACTCCAAATCAAAAATTCCAGTCGAGATATGTGACTTAAAAACATACTGTAATGAACAGCTTTTAATACATCATATCCAGAGTAACAGTATGAACGTTTGTTCCACAAAATCCAGAGATTTTTTAATTCAATTAATTTGATTAAAATTCATTGAATGAGTGCATTTATGAGAAACTGGGTGTGCTGAGCTATGTACCATGGCTAGTGTTTATATAAGTCAACAACCATGAATGATCATCAGTAAAGGCCAGCTCACAGGTCTTGGCCATACAGAAAAATCTTTGAATAATTAATAGCATTTCTATATTTTATATTAACATAAAATAGCTGTATAAAATAATTTTTATTTTCCTTTTTAGTCTGTGTTTTGATTAATTAGTGTATTTGATTGGTGCTGGAACGAACTACCACAAAGTAACTGCTTAACACAACACGAGTCTGTAGTCTTGAATATATTATTTTGCCATTCTGGAGGTCCACAATTCAAAATAACATTTTATTGTTTTTGTATTGAGGTCCTGGAATGTCGATATTCCTATCCAAAGGCCCCATGGAAGAATTTATTTCCTTGCATTTGTCACTTCCTAAACACCACTCACATTCCTTGGCTCATCCCCAATGTAGTCAGTCGTCAATCAAGTCTGAGTCAGAAGGTATTGCTCTGACACTGCTTCTGTTACCGCATCTCCTTACCTGACTCCCTTACCTACTGCTTTCTTCCACTCCTGTAGATCGTAGGAATGAAGACCCTGGTTACAAGTGGGTAGGCCTCGAAACAATCTCAGCGGATTGCCATGTAACCTAACATACTCACAAGTTACAGAGATTAGGACTTGGAAATCTTTAGAAGCCATTATTCTGCATGCCATAATTAGTGAACTATTAGTTTGAGATTTTTCTGATAAAGGTGATAATATTAAGGATAGGTTTGGCAAATAGCACAGATCTTAAGTGGAATTAGTCCAATTACTTTATGTACTAACCTCAGGTAGTGATTTGATTCTACTGCCCAAACATAGACCCACCAAAACCAAAGGAATCAAAAGTGACTCACCTTCATTAGGTGACATGTGAAAAGGTCAGTGTTGTATCCTTGCTCAAGGTGATCTCTGGGGGATATAGGAGTTTGACACGGAATTTAAGATGAGAGTACATGAGGGATACTGTGTGGTCTTCCTAATCTCCAGTCTTTTACGGGTCAGTGTTTCCAGGGGTGAGACAAATTTAAGAATAAGCCTTTGATTCAGTTAATATTCCCTAAGCCATGTATGTAACAGAACAGACTATTGCCATGGGACCTACTTATGTAAACAGAAATACTACATGGTCTAGTTATACTACTCTTTGATATATGCTGTAAAAAATTAGCCAGTATGCCAGAGGCATATCCGCTTAACAGTGTTTATCCAGGAACAATTCACAATAGCCAAGCATCAGACCAGGTCCTGGCAATCAATAATTGGATAAAGAAAATGTAGTTGGTATTATACCCAGTGTAATGTTATTCAGTCATACAGAACTACTTCATATAGTTTGCAGGAAAATGGATTGAAGTAGACATCATCATGTTAAGTGAAATAAACCAGACTTAGGCACGTATTGCATATGTTCTCATGTGTGGAATCTAGGGAGAACTAAAGCATACATGAAGTCAAATGGAGACTGTTAAGAGGGAGGACAGAAGGACAGACGGTAATGAGGACAGACAGCGGGTGTAGAAGGGGAGAGCAGGATCACAATATGTTAGCAGCCTGCGCGACGTCATCACCGTGGAACCCAGTATTCAGCATGATGAACGTGCACTAATGAAAACAGTTTAAAATTTTAAAAATAAAGCTTTGAAGCGTCCGTTATGTGCCAACATTCATTACCGACAGCATAAAAATATACTCAGTGATTTAGCATGTTGAAAGCTATCACTTCCTTTTAAGCTTTTAATTTTAGTTTTGATTTTTAACAAAATATCTCCATCTGAAGACAGCTGGAGCACTTCAGCATTTTTCTTCTGAACTCTGAGGGACACTTCTTCCCTACATACTCTGTAAAACAAATTGAAAGTGCAAGCGATAAATGCGAGAGATCTCTGTGTTACAATTTTAAATTAAATGACCATTATGTTATTAATACAAACCTTAATAACTGCATCCATAATGTATCAGTATTTATTTTTACCAAGTGAGGTAGAGAGGAAAATGGATTACTGACCTTTTGTGAATGCTAATCAAAATGCCAAGGCCACCCTTCTTTCAAAAAAGATATTTTGTCACACTATAAAGGGGAAGATAAATTCAGAATTTAAAGCACTTTGTCGATTTGTGCATGGAAGGGTTAGTGCAAAAGAGGATTGGAAAGTTTAAGAATAAATTGGATATGAAATTTAACAGTTAATCTTATTGGGAAGTTGGAAGAGTATCAATCAGTTTTCAATCCCTCTAGTCTCGAAAAAAGGTGGAGAACCATTGAATGATTATTGATTTTTTTACAAATTGAATTGAATCATGTCAGCATACAAAGTCAAATCAGTATTTTTTTTAATTTATAGCACTGTTAAACCTTGTGTAATGCATCCGTTTTTATTACGTTGTTGAGGATTTATACACTATACCATTCATTATATGTTGACATAGATGGCATTTTGGAGCCGGAGCTCTTGAAAGTCTCATGTGTGTCAATTTCATACCTGTTTATTGTTGATGAAGCAGGTGGAAATGAGCTTTATCTTATCTCAAACGACAGCCTACATGGTGTTTACAAGATGGAAAATGAAAAGGGTTGTTGTATGTTTTGTGCTTCCCAAGTAAATACCAACACATGAATGTTATATATAGCACAGATTAAATATGGACACAATTTAACAAGTTTTCTTTCTTTTAATTTGGAGGATTTGGCATGGTGTAGCCAGTAAGTCAATAGGTAACCATGACTAAAGCATGTTGACTCCTGGTTCAAGGCTGCTACCCATGGCAGTAGCCCTAAAGCTGAAAATTCATACTAACAATTATTTGAAGAGTTTAATAAAGGATGTTCATGTTATATGAAGCAGAACCAGAAATCAGAAAGACTAGCAAAAAAAATTTAAAAGCTTTTTTGGTCCCATTTTGACAACCATTTATCGCTAAATGTGTGTCAAGATGACCAGACGGTATGACTAAATATCAGTTGCAAATACAATTTTTTTTTCTTGAGCTCTTCAAAGGGCAGAATCTCAAGATTTTATGAGATGCCTTTTTTTTTTTTTCTGCAGGTACCTCACAGTTTTCACACTGCTATTTAAAATCTGATGCTAGAAATTGACTTGCTTTTGGTTACTAAAGCTTTTGAGAGAATTATGTCCTTTTTATCTTTGTTGCTGCATGCTGTGATACGGTGTCTCCCAGTGGGAAGAGCACCTGCGTTAGACTCGAAACAATGGGCATTTAGTCCCGATTATGCCACTAAATTTGCTGTGGAAACATGAGAAAGTTCATTCACTTCTCTAAACATGTATAGAAGTTTCCCAGAAAGGGAAGGTAACTGCAGATTTTTATAACAGCATTATGAGAATTAAATGTAACATTTAATAGTTAGTTCTTAAGTAAGAGTTTAGTAAGTTGTAGCCGTTGATGTTGTTCTGTCACTGATACCATTCTTGTTGTTTTCTTTACTCTTAACATACATTTACTCCATCCTCAGGCAGGTTACTTACTCTGGGTACTTGCATCTCCAAATACCTGAAACACGAAGAATAATGGGATCTATTCACTTTAATGTAAAGATGAAATGAATTAATGTATGGACATCACACAGTAGAATACCCTGTACACTTTTAGTATGATATAAATGTTAACCATTGTTATTAATGTTAGAGAAACTGCATTTTATAAACATAAGTGTGACATTCTTCAATGAGAAAGAAAATTCATATGCCACAGATGGATCCATCCTGCTCCTAGTGAAATCGATGCAGTGGCGAATTTTGCAATTGTAATTCCTGAAACAATTAAAAGTAATAGGTCCATTAAAAATCAATACCTAATCAGACCCAGAAGATTAAATGTCACGTGGTGTTGTTAATATAAGAAATTCAAAGTATAAATAAGTAGAAGGGGCCAAAGAAGAGAGATGGTAGGAAATAGGGAGAGAGATTCGGGGAAGAGAGCAGCTGTGGGGAGAGTTTGGGGGTGGGAAAGAATGAAACTGAGGTTGCGATGTGTATGTGCACCAGTTCCTCAAGTTGATCGTGACCATCGTGTGCCCCAAGTACAAAGCAGTGAAAAGAACTCTTCAGGGAAAAATAATACATAGGGACAGAGTAAACAGTGCTTAGCAGGGAAAATGGGAAGCTAAGGGTCAAAAATTTAGAAAAATTACAGGTATGATGATGAAAAAGAATATAGACATCTAATATACAGCCTAAGACCTGTGCTGAATAATGCTGCGTGTTTTGGCCAAGTGAGCAAATCTCAGGGACTCTTACCGCAGGCAAGGGAGAGAACTAATTACGTGGGGTTCTAGATGTTAATTTGCTTTGCTGTAGTAATGACTCATAATTTATATGCATATCAAGGTAACTATCAAAACTACATCATGCTCTATACCATAAATATAAGCAAATTTTTAAACAAAGTAAAGAATATGTCATCTCCTAGATCGGAAATACCCCAGAAGGAAAGTAACAAAAATTATTTAAAAATTAGGGATGTAGACAGATTTCATGACATAAAATCTAAATATAAAACATATAAATAACAATGTTGCACACTTAAGATTATTGGTGATACTATGAAGAGTTTGTTCCAGCCACCGTTCGTGGGAATTTGTCACAAGGCCCCGTGAGATTTCATGTGTACCCCTATAGGTACTTCACTCACACCTTTCAGGAAACATAGCCATCCTTTTCCTCTCCTGCTGCCCGGAAAAATTAGTGCTGTTGCTAAGGTTACGTGCCGCCAGCTATTATCACTTCCCTGTTACAGAGTCAGAGAATCCCTTGCTTAAAGTATTTTTTTTGACATTTGGTATTGCATAGAAAAAATTAATATTGTTTATTAATGACTATTTTCATCTCAGTTATCAGATGTGTGGTATATATAAGTCAGTACTGTTTTCTTTTGGGCGGACATAAAACTAAATATTTCATAATTGACACTTAAAGAGCATTACATTTTTACAATGATGGAGCAAAGCTTTTTACTAGATGAACAGTCAAGAATATGAGCAGATAATGTATTAAATTCCTCATATTAACAGAAAATACTCAGAATGATATTCAAACAGCCTAACTGGACTTATGCAGTGTAAGTTCAATCATTTTTAATACAAGTTTTCTTGGAGGAAATCAATATTACTGTTGGTAAATAGCATTTTCCTATTGAAAGGTTGCTTCAAATTTATATTTTCTTTGGAAAAGCATTTTATAGTTTCCAAGTTATTAAGTTACATATTAATATTAAATATGAGGATTATATTCCAAAGAACCATATATAGATATCATCTTTGTTCTTGAAAGCAATAGGAAAAGCAGTTTTAAAAGTAAATGAGCTAACAGTTTTAGAATTTAAGCCAGACTTTAATTAATTCACCTTATCCCCACAGAAGCCCTATTACTGACAACCCATTTGGATTTGCGTTTTGTGAATTACAAAACTGAGACTTTGAGAACTTAAACTATGTATTCATGGTCAGTTAAGATGTCCAACTTGCCAGAGCTGTGGTTTGAAGTTATACCTTGTAATATAGAGAGTCTTCATTCTTAACTATCTGAGCACAAGTTGAAAGCGCTTATTTAGCTGCATGAGGGAACTTGGTAGAGACAGTAGGATCTGAGCCAGCCACAGGGGCATTCAGAGAAATGACAATGGAGAGAGTTCTGATTTGCCCAAAATGTCTTTGTTTATTCTCTTTAAACTCTGTGGATGTGGCTGTAGTGTTGAGGTAACTGTATCCCTCTCATTTGGAAAGACATGATATGGCTAATTACATAAAAAGATACACCTAAAATGGAAGCAAGCCACAGCAAACGTAAAGATTTATTCACAGATCAAAATGTGTCTTTGGAGAGATGGATTGAAAGGTACTGGGGCCAAGTATGTGCTGCAGATCATTGTCTGGATAAATCCAGTGTTAAAGATACTTTTGTTTAGAAGTTGGAGGATGGGTTAAGGCATAGCTCCGTGGTTAAAGCATGTGCCTGGCAAGGCAAGTCCCTGGTTCTATTCCCCAGCACCACTTAAACTGGGCATGGTGACACATGCCCAAAATCCCAGCGCTCAGGAGCCTGAGGCAAGAGGACTATTTTGAGTGCAGGGCCAGCCTGGGCTACATAGTGGTTTCACGATCAGCTTGGACTAGAGAGTGAGACACACACACACAAACACAC
>PVKB01006561.1:0-16891 GCA_004027205.1 Ctenodactylus gundi
AAATACACAAATATGTGTATATGAATCTATGTCAGTATAATATATACATGTATTTATATAAAATACAGGCATTTATATGTGATATATATTTCATACATAAATATATAATGTGTGTTATATATTATGTACTTAATTGTATGTATTTTACATACAAGTATGTGAATATCTATTATATAACATATATTTAATATATACTTAGTATACATAAACATTGTGTCAAGTATTGAAGTATTTGAGACATTGAGTAGACATGATGAGATACGTTGGGATAGGGGCCAAGTCTACAGCAATATTATATTTCATTTATTCTTTGTACACATTTTCAGAAGTTAATTTAATAGACTATTTTAATAGGTTTATGCATGAAACAAAATTTCATGTTATGAAAGATTTAATTTCATTCATTGTATTTTGGACTTTAAAGTAGTTTGAACTTTTGGCTCAGGGTTGCTCAAACGTTGCCTCCAATACAGGCTCCAATCTGGGAATTATGACTTCAACATATAATCTAGGAAGGAAGACAAATTCTAACCCTAACAAGGAAGGGACACAAGTGAACAGAAATAATTAAGAAACTGTAAAGATTTTTTTCTAAGTCCCCTTGAGCAGAAATCTCCAAAGCGTCTGCTATTGTGAGCCTTCTGAGCTAGATTGGCCAAATCTCTATATTTTCACGGCTCTCCACAGGGCAGCTCTGGAAAGGGTACGGACTTCAATAAAGCAGCTGCCTGTGGCTTAGTAGATCTCTAAGTTGCTAAAATCTGGAAACCATCCGAAGGGCACACACTGTACGTCTGGGAGAAACTTAGATATTTTATCTAAGATTTCAAGGACAATTGGAGATTAGATAGGAGAGGTGGCATCCAGACCTTTAATCTACCGTTTTACCATGTCTACTCTGCTACTTTTTGCTTGTTCTTCTTGGGTCTGCAATGGAGTCTCCTCAGTGAGTGATGGGATGACTGTTTGACTGTTCCAATGTTTTCAATCCTTTCTTTTTTGAGAAAGAGAGAGGGTCTCTCTCCGTAACCCAGGCGGGCTTGGAATTCACTGGTGTAGTCCAGGTTGGCCTTCGACTCAGGACAATCTGCTTACCTCAGCTTCTCAAGTGCTGGGATTACAGATGTGGACCTCCAGCTTCATGTGGTGCTGGGGAATTGAACTCAAGGCCTTGTGCTTGCAAGTTGCGCCCTTTAACCTCTGTGCCATTCCTCCAGCCGCTTCTTTTAATGTCTTCATTCCCCAAATTCCTCATTCCCATCTCCACAGCTTCACCTCGTTAATTGAAGATACAAACACTATTTTATGGGAGTTCTCTTAACCCTGTGCTTTAGAGACAAGTCATTTTGGCATCCATTTTTTTCTTCTTGTTAAAATAGAGACAGTGTAGTCTCTTCTAGGTCTGTAGAATCTCTTCACACGCCTCTTGGAAACATTCTCAGGACCTTTCTTTCTGGCAAACTTTCTTTTTATTCTTTGTAATGAGTCTTTTCTTTCCTCTGGATTATTGCCATCGGAAGCATACTTAGGGGAGAATCTTGCTCTGCAATCCATGCTGGTTCTGAACTCACTATGAAACCCAAGCTGGCCTTGAATTTAAGGCAATATTCCTGCTTCACCCTACTGTGTGCTAGGATTGCTGGCATACTCCACCACATCTGCTTTATTTGGTGGTGGTCGTTGTGGGGGGAGAGGGGGTGGCTTGAACTCAGAACCTTGAGCTTGCTAAACAAGTGCTGTAGCCACTGGGGCATTCCTCCAGCTCCACATTTTTTGACTCAAGTTACAAGAGACAAATTCAACCAGAATAGCACTTTACCACGCTTTTGTTGTGATAATAACTCTAGTAAATAGTTGCCATAGATTCTAGCCCTCTCTGTTAAACATCACAAATGCAAAAACGAACCAAACTTTGTGAGTAGCAGAAATCCTGTTTTAATGCTTACCACGCATCAAATTGTTTAACTCCCACAACAATATTAAGCAACAAGTAAAATGCCCATTTTATTTAACGGCTGAAAAAGCTGAGGCCCAGTAATACAAAGAAACGAGATGGATGCTGTATATTTATTTGTTCTTTAAATTAAGCTGACATGAATCCAGTGGTAGTTGTTTGAATACAGCAGTGTCCCAGAATTCTTGACATATAATAATTTAATATTATATACGTACTTGTATATGCATGCACATATATGAATGAATGACGAAGAACTTGCAAGCGCATAGATATATTTGTGAGTGGAAGAACTCATAAGTTATGGTCTCTTCTTTTGGATGATGACTTACTATTGACTGTGAATTTATTACTGAAAAAATGCTCAATACATTTGCAAAAATGAATTGCCTTTTTAAAAAAGAAGCTCTTTAATCTCAATTCATAGCTGGGTACAACCCTCTGCTAAGGCATGTTGTTGTTCTTATTATTTTTTAAATTTATTATATTAATCCCACTTGAATAAAAAGGTCAATCACTTACTACATTAGAGATAGAGTCCAAACATAAATTTTCTCCTAAATAAAGTTAGGATAATCCTTTATATCTGCAAAGAGTTTAATTTTGAAGGAGCATAGTCCACCAAATCCTTTATCTGGTGACATGTGCTAAAATATTCATTAATTTATAATTTAGTTTGACAATTTTATATCATTTGTCAGTTGTTAAAATAGGGCCGTTTTCCTCATTTCGTTTAAGAGTGTAAGAACTACATTTTCCAGAATCCTTTGCCACTGGGTTCTTTAGTTAGGGAAGATCGTGAAAGATGAGATCTAGAAGCCTTAATTTCTACTAAGAAAGAATCAGATGAGCTTACAGCAGAAGCAAGATTGTCTAGAGAATTCTATGAGACTTCATGCAAAAATAGCTCTGATGCCTCAGACTTAAAGTATCAGAATGTCTACTGATTCCAGCCCTCCCTTGATGTCTTAACAATTATTTATGGCTTTCCAACCTTTGCTGCCCTATCCTTCATAAAGCCATATTTCTCTTGTGTTTTTTTTTCAAATTATTCTCTTAAAATACCTAGGTTGTTTTTCATTTTCTTTGCTGAACCATGGCTCAGAAGCACATTCATTCATTCAAAAAAGCTAAGTATTATTGTTTCAAGTTTTACTTTTGCATAGCAGATTGCAAAGGATATTACTATCACGCACATTCCTTTCCTAGTATACCTTAAAATAAGTACGTGAAGTGAGTAGATTAGGAATTATGTTCACGTCATAAATTATCTGTTTTAATTTCCCTGTTGGTAAAACTTTAAGCAAGTTAGTAATAAAATCACAATAGTCATGCCAATGGATGACTGAGCTTCTTTTTATCATGGAGTTAGTGGAGTTACTATCTCTGTAGATTAAGAAAGATTCTCCTTTTTAATAATCTGGATTCTATTCTATAATAATAATAACAACTACAGTAGAGAACCACTGAAATGTAGATCCCTTCAAAAGCTAATGAAACTTAGGGACATTTTCCCTTTTCTAGAAAGTTGAATCACAATTTTGTACATTCAGATACACCTGCTTTACTTAAAAACAAACCAGAAATACCATTTGCACATTTGAATTTTTATATTACATTATATAAGTGCATACTCACGCAGCAACTCCACCTCCCCATAAAAACAAAAAAATAAAATAAACATTGAACAACAAATTCTAGGTAATGTTACTTACATTTGATACCCATTTATGGTTATTCTTTTTAAAAGATATTTTCCCTATTGACTTAAATAGGGAAAATAAGAAATCTGAAAGCTTAAAAATGGCTTTTAATTATCAAACCCTTCCTGTTATTGGACCTAGGATTTCCATTAGAAGAGCAAGTCTCAGTAGAAATATTTTTAATGCATATTTGCTTTTCCCTTGAAAATTTATCTGACTAATAGAGCAAATGAATTTTTATAATAACATTGGTCTTAAAATTATAATAAGCTGTATATCAAATGAGAGAGTTGACATTACATTAACTGCAATGTGTTCTCAAGAAAAAAACTTTATAAAATACATTATCAATTATTTGTAAATTTTTCTATTTTTTAGCAGAGAGAGCTGCTAATTACCATTTGTAAATTTGTTATTGTATCAGCCATCTGCTCTTTTTTGTATAATCATTTACTATAGATAAATCCATTCGAAATTATACATTTATAATTGCCCCTCAAATATTCTCTAAGTAATGAGAAAGTAGACATAATTGTTCCATTCTTGACTCATTAATTTGCATATCATGTAATTTAGAGTTTTCATAAATAGATTGTTTTAGGTCTTTTCCTTCTAAAAGGTAAAAATAATTTTAGAAGTAGAATTAACCCTCACCAGGTCAGGGATCATTTAGATTCAATGGACATTTTCACAATGATGAAGTCACAGTGATCATTATCGACCATATTGATTTTGCCATTTCAGCCCACACTTTTGTCTTCTGATCCCCATCTTCAATCCAGCTCCTGGAATTATAACCTCATTGACAACAAAATGAAAGTGTTACACTCTGAAATTATACCTGAAGGCCCAAATGGATCCTGAAAACTCCACGATCACATTAAGAATTTTTAATGAAAAATAAATACTTTTTAAAAAGCTGTTATTAATAGTTAATTATTTTATTTCTTTACTATTTATTTTTGAGACAGGTCTTACTCTGTAGCCCAGACTGGTTTTGAACACACAGTGATACTCCTGTCTCAGCCTCTTTTGGGCTGGGATTACCAATGTGCACCACCACACCTAATTTATATGGTGTTGGAAAATTGAACCAGCTGGGAAAGGCTCTAACCTCTGAGCTGTTCTTCCAGCCCTTGATATTGTTTTTTAGAAGACATTGAAGAGACAAATTCTTATCAACCTCCATATTATCAAGAACACCATTACCTCCACTTCCACCAATAAACAACTTAGGTTCATCAAGTACTTCTTGGGTTCAGTGTTTGACTAGATGTTTTGGGTGAATTCGCATACATCTTGTGCACTTTTCCCAACAATTCATAAGGAAAAATTGATTGATCACTTGTATTTTATAAGAAAATGGAGATATAGGAACATAGAAAAGTTTTTTTTCTAATTTCTTCAGCTAAATAGCATGAGGGATTAAATCAAAACGCCTTGTTTTACACTTAACCTAATCAGCTATCTTACCTATAAACATCAAGTTATAGGCCTTAATGAATAGCTATATGTTTACTGTTGAGGTTAATAAAGCAGCTACCTCTTCTGATTTGGCCCTCCAATTACAATTATGTTTTGTTTTCAGGCATAGAGGAAAACAAGCTATCAGAGTTGGTTAGTGCGTGTGAAATGTAGAAGTCAGTGTAAAAGCAGTTAGTGCAGCTTAAGAAAAGACAAGCTCACCATACTGCTTTCCAAAGTGGTTCTACGAATTTACATTCCCACCAGCAGAGCAGGAGGGTTCCTTTCTCCCCACAGCCTCACCAGCACTGATCACTGTTTGACTTGTTGATATAGACCATTCTCTCTGGTGTGAGATGGTATCTTAGCGTTGTTTTGATTTGCATCTCTCTTAGGCTAGAGATGCTAAACTTCATTGTAAATCTTAAATTTTGCACTTATACATATCAATAAAATGGGAGGGAAAGAAATATGGATAAAGAGACTGTGGTAAAATGAAATAAAAGGGAATGAATTTCAGAAATAAAAAAGACAAGCTCATAAATGGGATCTATGTGAGATTGTCAAATATTCTTTGATTACAAACATGAAGAAGGAATAAACTTGAACTTCTCGGGCTCTGCGAGAATGAATAAAGAGAGACAGGAAGTTGAATGAGAATAGAGAAAATTAATTTTTCTTCCAGTAATGAGAAATACTGCAAGGCAGAAGGCCTATCAAGTTGGTTACCATACTGATTGTTAGAGTTTGGCCAGCCAACACAGACCTAAGCAAGCCTTCTTTAATCTCCACCACGTAGTACAAAAGAGTTTATTTCAAAAATAACCAGATAAATCTGGGTAATATCAACAGAACAAAAAGCTAGAAAGTGAAGGGAAACGTAGCATTGGATATATTCCCTAACAGACACGGGAAGGCATAGTGTATAGAACACTGGGAGAAATCCACTTTAACTGTCAATCATGAAGAAGCCTAGGACTTAGAGACTGAAAGTTTAGTATAGGGTAGGTCAGGAAGCTTTTAAATCACATGATTATATGTTAAATTACCCCGTTGTAATATAATTCACATATAATAAAATATCCCTGCAAACAAGTGTATGCACATGTATAACAACTCTCACAACTAAAATTATTTCTTTTATCATGAAAGTATTCCTGGTGCTTCCTTGCAAGCAGAGAGCTGAGGACTGGCTGCAGGCAGTCACTGCTTTGTTTTGTCACTAAACAGTAATTTTCCCTCTTCTGGATTTTTGCATGAATACAATCTAACATTTAGAGTCTTTTTGTCTTATTTTTGGCTCAAAATTGTTTTTGGATATACAGCTGTGTTCTTGCTTCGACCAGTACTTTATCCTTCTATATTCCTGAGTAGTATTCCTTTGAAAGAATATAATACTTTTTTTTTAAAAAAAAAATCCATTCTCCTGTTGTTAGGCATTTGGTTTGCCTGACCCTTACAACTATTCAGAATAAATTTGCTGCCAATAAGTTGGTACAAATTTTTGCAGACATATTTTTAGATTTTCTTAAGTGAACACGTTATCATAAAATGTTCTAGGTTATACAGTAACTGTAGATTAAACTTTACAAAATTATCAAACCGATTGTCATTCTACAGTCTCACCAGTAATCTTTGAGAGTTCTACTTGTTTTATAATTATTCCACTGTACGAAATTGTATTTTTGTCAGTTCAGCAAGTTTCTATTCATATCATGAATAGAATGTAATCGAATGGAATTTTAGTTTGTATTGACCCAAGTTTTAATGACTATGGAAATTTAGCTCCATTTATTAGTCATTTGTACATTTCCTCTTGTCATTCGTATTCAATTTTTGTCCATTTTGTTCAAAAATAAGCTTTACAGTATTAATTGGAAAAAAAGTCTTTATATTCCATATATGTTTTCAATGAAGAAGTGGTTTATGACTTTATTCTCTAATTCCTGGGGAAGAAAGTCAAAACTGCTGCTACTCAGAATCAATGTAAATAAAGGGGCAATCGGAGTATCCTCTGGCTTCACTGAACTGAGTTAACATTGAATCCAAACTTCAGTAAAGAATTTAGTATAAAACTTTTAAATCTTATGTAATTTCAACCTCACCTCTTTGTTTCATGCTCATGTTTTATTAGAGATTAGAATGGCTGATATTATCTGAGCTGCAGGTTCTGGGCCACTGTCACTGAGGGGTCTGCTCTTTCTGAGAATTACGCTAAAGGCACAGCCATGGTCTGCGGCCTCAGTTCTCAGCCAGGTGACTGTTGACCTTCTTTGAGGATGTGGTACATGCTGTGTTCACTGGTAATCCACTGACAGAGGATGGAAGAACGTGGAGCCCAGTGTGAGTAGACTCGAATGAAAATGCACAACATGGTTGTCAATGTAACTTATGGTAGTAAGATACAAAGAAGACCCCAACCCAGGACAGAGGGGTCTCGATGTATACAGGTGCCGGCAGTGAAGTGTGCTTCCTGGTATTCACGCTATGTACAATTTCCTTCCTGTGCTGGCTTTTGTCCTGGCTATGTGACTTGCCTTGGTCAATGAGGAATTATGCCTGACCCCTAAACCTTTAAAGGGCTAGTCCTTCGGGGATTCCTGGAAACCCTGCCCCCATGTTAATATATGCTCTAGGCTACTGAATAATTAAACAACCATGTTGAAAGAAAGGCATTGAGAAGAAGACATAGAAGATGGCTCTCTCTGGCTAAACCCAGATCCCAGTAGACCTAGAGATTAAAATTAGATACAAAATAAGCCCCAAGGAGATCACTAAAAGAACTATATGAACCCCCACCACCACCACCACAGTGTTTTGTGTAAGAGAAGTGTTTCCCTTTGCATTACATTTTAGATGATTAGCACATATAGCAATTTATAACTAAAACAGGAGACGAGTCCTGGTCTGCACAGGGGAATGTTGCCATCATTGAAGAAACTAAAGAAATTGCTACAGATTCATCCCATTTTTAGATTCTAAGGTTTCTTCCATAAATCCTGACCCTCATCCCGGATCTAGTTCTGCAGACTTTCCCTTCAAGAACAGAATGACAAACCATCTTGGAAACACAGACAACACAGAACATATTAAATTTAATAATCTGATTTTCATAAGCTCCAAAACATAATTTAGGTGATAGGTGAATACAAATGCTAAAGGATTATCAGCAGTGCTATTAGAGGTTTAGCTACTGGTAGCTCTTTGATACATCAATCTTATCCCTAGTCACATGCTTGTCAATCAAATCGGAGGCATTGCTAATTGGGTACTGAATAGTATTTCAAATAATATAGTAATTGGTTATATAAATGACCAATTAATCAATGTAGTGAGAAACACAGAAATTGCCCATTATTAAAATCTTCAGACTGTTCTCCCAGGTTTCATATCAGGAAAGAGGGCCTATTACCTATATATGTGCACTGTCATTCTTTAATATTGACCTTTAGATATACTTTTCTCAAAGACATTAAGCAATGCTTTGGAAATCATAAAGAACTAAGAATATCACTACATAAAACACTGCACAGTCAGATGTTTAAAAATGTAAGTAGTGTATCATTTGTACAATTATTCTTAATATCTCTTCTCTTAAGTGAGCCTCTTATGAGAGTAGGTAGTGATGAAGGCAATACGAGCAAGGGTTGTCCTGTTACCTTGCCTTCCCCAAAGCCTCTTCAAACGTTAGGATCAGTCATACTTGTCTCCTCTTTAACATCACTTAATTTTCCTTTTGTGAGCCCTTTATAGCCCTGTTATACTCCAGGAATTACTGGAAGAAAGATTGAGAGTCTCAGCATATTGGAACTCCTGCCAATCCTTCTGCTGAGTAAATGGATGGGTTCCCAAGAGCCCTTGGACAACAGACTCCAGAGTCCAATAGCCGTGGACCAATCCAAGAGACAGAGAGCCTCGCCCCTCTTCCATACCCCACATTTTAATTTCTAGGGACCCAAGATCTAAACCCAGGCTGACTGCCAAGAAGCATTTAAAGTTTATTTAAGGAGGGTAGAGGTTTAATTTTGAATAGCTATGAGTCAAAACCCTCCCTCTCCTTCAAAAATGTTTTATTTTGTGTTTTGCTGCTGCTGTTTTATTTTAGAAAGATTCTTCTCTGTGCTATGGAGTCCTCAGGCTGTAAGAATAGAACTGCAGTATCTTTCCACCGGATTGCTGTGGAGAAGATATATTTTTAACTTGGCGACATAGAAATTTAGATTCAGCTTTTTAGTCAACTTACAAACCTATAGCACCTAACATTAGTGCAAAGAAGACATACAAAATCCCCTCAAGCTCGTCAACTCTCCACACGTGTGGCTGCATCAGCCTACTCACTGGTTTTGGTTCAGACTCGCCACACAACCTCAGGGCTGCTGAGATGTGCAAGCAAAGCAGAGCTCAATAGAGTGGAAATAGCGTGACTCAAAGGAACCACATAGGAACTGACACTTCCTTGACCCAGCATGAAACCACGTGAGGGCAGCAGAGTGGGGAGGGTATCGAATGCCAAAGGCGTTTATATATTTTTATTGTGTCTGTTCTTTTGCCTATCCGGCTGAGATCTACTCTGCGCATACACTAAACTTCAGGACTCGTAGCTCATAATCTATTCCCCTTCTGAGGTTCACTGCTTCAGCCTCACTTCAGAACGAGAGCTGACGAGATGGGCCTGATTCTTTCTTTGTCAAGCTAAGGAGACACATTTTTACGAATTTCCTTCTTCTACGTCAGCGTTTGCTGACGGATAGCTCCCATAAAAATCACTTTTGTCAGTTTTTCAGGGTTTATGCTCATTTTACCATATTAATAAATGGATAATTGGGATCCAGTAATATACATTTTGAAAAAAATCCACTGCATATGTAAATGTTAATTATGCTTTTCATTACAGCAAAACTGATTCAATCTGTGCAAATAATTGTTTAGAAGGCAAAAAGTTCAGCTACAACTTGACTCAGATCTCTTCATAATAATGATATGTTGGACCTGTTGCAAAATCATTAATTTTTGAAACAAAGAGAGTAGGTAGATGGGTTCTGTGAAGGCGGGGAGAGAATCGAGGGATGTGGGGAGAAAATACGGTAGAAAAAGAAAGAAGTAAAAATTGTGTGTGTGTGTGTGTGTGTGTGTGTGTGTGTGTGTGTGTGTGTGTGTGTGAGCTGGCCCTGAACGCACTGTGTGGCCCAATCTGTTCTTGAATTTTTGAGCGTTCTCCTGCTTCAGCCTCCCTCCCAAGTGCTGGAATAACAGGCTTGTGCCACCATGCCCACTTTATGTGATGCTGGGATATCAAAATAAGGGCCTTGAGCTTGTTAGGCAGCACTTTAATCACTGAGCTATTCTTCCAGCCCTGAGGTGACATATATTTACAGCAACTCTCCCAGTTAAAGGTAATTATTATGTATCAAATGTATACATTGATAAAAACTGTAATTATAGGAATAAATCTAAATCTAAATATTTCTCATGGTTCAATCTCCTCTTGCCTCTCACCCATTACTCTCTCTGTAGTGTATCAATAAACTCTTAACTCCTCTATAAAAAAGATATTTTTAAAATTTTGTTAATCAGCATTTTATTTTTGATTAACTGTAGAAATATCAGAGGGTGGAAATCTCAGCATTTCAGGAATCAAAGATGGAACACTGACTGCTACGTCTTGGAGAGTTGCAAAAGCCTGGATCTCGGTTCACCACTGTGCTGTAGCCATTCAACCCTAAAGCTTATTAAACTCCTCTAAAAAGGACACAGGAAGTAGATGCAGGATTCATCGTCCTGGCCTTTGGGTTGCTCTTTTCTCCCAGAGAAAAAAGAAAAGGAGAGAAATAATTATATGTAATGTACAGGTTCAGTCACTATGTCCGTTTTAAAAAAAATATGAACTCAGAAGTAAAAAGCAAACAACTGACTTTTTATAATGTTCGATAAACAATTTGAACCTAGTCTAAACTATCTGCTTTATTTGCAGAAGCATTCTTTAAATCATACACCCATATAAAATATGATAGATGTGAGTAATATTTACATGAATAAATGCACAGCATGAGTTTGAGAAGGCATGTCTTGGAACAGAGCCACGTTCAGACGGGTAGAAGTTCAGAAACCCAAAAGATGACTTTCAGATTGTGAAATGCTTAGCATGATTTTTTTAATAATTTATTTCAGCAAAGTTAGAATACACACACTACATATATTTAATCTAGATAGTCTTATAAATTTGAAACTATCACCAGAAAAAAAATAATGAACATAGTTTTCTGTTGACCCTTTTTAAGCTGTATCATTACCTCCTTTTTTCAAGCAACCACAGATTTACTTTCTGTCACTATTTGTTTTGTTTTCTTGAAATAATATACACACATCTACATGTAATTGGCACTCTCTTATCTACCCTGTCTTTCATTCAGTGTAATTAAGACTTCTTTATGCTGTGATCTGAATCAATAATGTGTCCTTTTTATGCACATGGTGTGTATGTGAATACATTATAGTTTGTTCATATATTCATAAACTGACCAGCATTTGAGTTATTTTCACCTGTGAAATATTTCCACCTATGAAGACTAAGGCTCACCACCAAGTATTAAATTGGCCAAAATTAGATTAATCTTACAATTCTCTGGCTTCTGTCTCTCAGGAGTCCTGGGATTACAATCCTGTACCATGGAACCAAGCATTATCCATTTTGTTTTCTTATTAAATTTTATAATTTATTGGTATTCTACGTACAAGTCTGAGACAACTTATGTGTACTGCAAATATTTTCTGCTTGTTTTCTCTTTACAGTAGCTTTGGAAGAGAGGATATTTTTACATTTGATAAATTCAAGAAATTTTTCTCTTTTCTAGACTCTGACTAGCTACAATAGTCAAAAAAATAAATAAAATTTTTGCCTAACCCAGAGTCCTAATCTTTCTTTCTTTTTCTTTTTTTTTTGCTCCCATTTTATTGATATGTGTAAGTGAAAAACATGAAGTTTACATTGATCTTGAGCATTCTGTACATATACTCATAAACTGTATATATTCACAGACATGTCATGGCAAATTTGCAAATTTTCCCCCTCTCTCCTTTCGACCCTCCACCCAACCCCCAGTTCCCATTATTTCCCACATTAAATTCCATGAAATAAATGTGATCTGGGTTTCTCATATCAGAGAAACTATTTGATATTTGACCTTGTACCTCTGACTTACTTCACTAAGCATAATGGTCTCAAGTTGCCCGCATTTACCTACAAAAACCTCCAACCTATCTGTCTTTATAGATGAGTAGTTTCCATTGTGTATAAATTCCACAATTTGCACAACTAACAATGCCTAAACTTTTCTATGTGCCTGTTTTCTAGATCTATTATGTCATATTTCATACTTAGGTCTTTGATCTATAGTGGGTTATCTCAAAACATTGTCAGACATGAAATCACCTCTTGTTTTGCATATGAACCCTTCACATTTTTTTTCTGGCAAGATTTATAAAAAGGGAATTCTTTTTCTGTTGAATTATTAGAAATGAGTTTAAAGCCTACATTTTGTTAATAAAATCAAATTTGGAATACTGAGGACAGATTTTTTTCCCTTTCAACCCTCAATCACAGAGAATATCACAGTATAAGGTAAGAATTGAAATATCAAAAACCAAACAAGCTGTAGTAATTGATTTGAGACAAATTTTGAGTCTGGTAATCAAGTTAAATGACCCATACTGATCCACATCCATTCCTGCTTTCTCAATCATTATCACTTAATTGAGTTTCTGCTTATTTTGGATGCAAGATGATAACCTGCCTATTTCTGAATACCAGAGCCTTTGGGTTATTAAATTATTTTTTAGGGACGGATTAGTAACTGGGGGGTGAAGGCAAATGTCTGAAAGTGATATTCCCAAATAGAGACATAGTCTAGCTAGAACATTATTCCACATATAAATTGCACACATCCTACTGGTCAAACAAATTCTGCCATTCAGTCTACCTTGATAGAAGAACATGTATGATATATGACATTTCTATCATTGGCATTATCAGAGCCTTTGCTGACTATATTACATGCTTCTAATAATATTATTGAAAAACCTCATGCTACCTTTAAGGCATGAGGTAATAGTCAACATGAAGTGTTGAAGTGTTTTTTCTAGTTTTATGTTATAAATGCATGAGTAACATTTAATACTAAATGACTCTGCTTCCGCATTCAGAACACATTCAAAATATAAAACTTAAATCACATATGAAAGGAGAGAAGCCAAGAGATCTATAATTTTGATAAGCAAAATCACTGATGCTAGAAAGTTGGTTTTGGTATGCTACAAATGCTTCCAGATTACACAAGAAGCTAACACACACACACACACACACACACACACACACACACACACACTATACATCAAGAAAATAAACAAACCCATGTAGTCATTACCTCTGCTGTCTCAAAAAATCAAACCTCAGTATTCTTTTACAGTTTGCCAAGTTTGCATAAAAAAGAAATCCTACCTGAAGGTCCTCTCAGTTAAACTTTAATATCACTGTTGCCTATCTATATAAATCCTCCTTTCACAACTTCTGAGAGTTTCAGGTCAACATTCTCACCGAGCATGCCCGTTGGAAAGAACAATTTGACTAGGTGGTTTCCAGTGTAGCAGCCCTAATGAAAGCATTCATATTTCATTTTAGCTGGCTTTTTTGCAATTTTGATTTTTTGTCATATTGGAAAAACTGGACACAAGATTCATATTCACAGACCACGTAGCCAATGGATGGTCTCTGACATTTCTGAATAATTTTAAATGGCATTTTTGGGACACGGCGTTCTGATATTGAAGAGCACAGCTCATGATGTTGCAGACAGGGAGACTACGCGTACCTCGGCACTCCTTCACTCTGGAAAAATGTTGAATGATTCGGTGTCCCGGGTATCAGGCTCTGCCCGTATCTACAACAGTAACTGCAGAGGTGAGCTGCTGGGGGCATAGTTTTGCCAAACAGCATGTTTTCTCTTTAGTTTGTCATTACACTTATTTTCAAGTTGCCTTATAAAGTGATTTTGATAATTTCTCATGCTAAATGTGATGTGAATGGCAGGCTGTGTCTCTCCCATGCATACATATTAGTGTGCAACATATAGTCAATAAAAGCAATCATGTATGTTGATTAAGTAAATTTAATCAACTATTCCAAATTGGTCATTGAGCTATTTCATTCCACTGGCAAACTTTATTGAACACCTATGAATATTGTGCCTATTTTACTTGATTTTAGATATAACCAAAACAATATGAATTCTAGTTTCACATCGTTTAGAATCAACTTAAATTTTGTCAATACTGAAGTGTTTCAAAGGGTTTTGGGATGGATGTATTGGTATTGGCATGTGCCTGTGACCGCAGCTAGTCGGGCAGCCTTAGGCAGAACTGCAAGGTCACAGCCAGCCTGGGAAAATTAGAAAGATCTGTCTCAAAATAAAACGATGTATAAGAGGAGCTGCAGATGGCATTCATTGGTTTTGTATTTGTGTAGCACATGCGAGACCCTGGGTTCAATCGCAATACTCCTAAAATAATAAAAAGCAGAGAAATATAAATGGCTGCAACTAATTGTATCTACTAGTCCATGCTGAGAATCTTCGCAGTTTGATGAATCGTATAAAATATCAGACTATTTAGAACTCTCTATCTTCCTCAAATATCGCCATCGTCAAAAACCTAGAGGATTTTCTAAGGTTCAGTCTCCAGGTAGCCTTGTGAATGTTCATACTGTAAGAACAGGTAATTTTTACATACAGCTAGAGAAAAATGACCAGGGATCACAAAGTCCATGGGGCCTCTTCTATTTTAAATCTCAGTTGTTAAAGGCTCACTTTTTTAAGTGGTTAAAACGACTCCAAGCTATCATATTCATTCTGTAGGCAAGTAAGAGTTGTAAAAAATCAAATGAAGAAAATGGACAGATCGCAATAAAAGCAGAGAGAGTGGCTTTGCAATATGGAAAAAGGAAATAATTTTTATATTGCTCTGTCATAACAAGAGTTTTGACCCTGATCTATTGCTGAGAGACCTGGGGAGGAACGTAGAGAATTTACCCTGCATAATGTTAGCGCCTTCTTGGGAAATTTGAAGCAGTATCTGTTTTGTGCACAGGACACCAGTAAGAGTTAGTCCCTGCTTTTAACTTGAATTTTAATTTGAAAATTCTGTACTAACTAATGAGAATCTGACAACCTCACTTCAAGTGATAAAGCTACACACAACAATTTCAGTCACAGTGCTTTGATACATTTGGGAAAGTCACATTTAGGGAAAAGAGAAATTGAGAGTAGGGACAAACTTTCAAAATTTGGGAATGTTTTAATACATAGTATCAAAAAGCATAAAGAATTTTGTTGTCACTCACACCATTCTTTCTCCAAGCCATATGATTCAAGGAGAAAAAAATGGTGTAAAGAAAAAAATGGTGTGGAAAAAATGTTAAAACATTTCATTCATTGTAGCAAAGAAAATAGCTAAATAAAAATCAGGGAAAGGAGAAAGAAAAAAACAAGAACTAATTCTATAGAAGAAAAGGAAGATGGTGAGAGAGAGAGAGAGAGAGAGAGAGAGAGAGAGAGGAATAATGTCAGTGAAAGTGTGAGCTCAAGGTATAATTTTCTAAAAGCTTTTGGCAGAAGTAAATCAGTAATTTGTAAACACACACACACACACACACACACACACACACACTTCTCTGTTCAGCTGTTACTTTAAAACAAAATTCTAATTGAGGCGGAGAAAAAAATAAAAATGGGTTGATAAATAAGGATGATAAATTAAATCTTCTACAATTACTAGAATCCCTTTTGTAACTTGATTTCTACCACCATAAAATCACTTGTCACTTACTTGTTACTTTCCTATCATCCTCATTGCACTAGTGAAGATAAGACATAAGACATCATCTCTGTCCATTGAGGCCATCATGCTTGATGAAGTCAGAAGCAGAAAGTGAAATATAAAATGCTTTCTCTGATATGAAAAACCAGATTACAATTATGTCATAGAACTTAATGTGGGGAATAATGGGAACTGGAGAGGAGGAGGGAGTGAAAAGTCAAAAAGAGAGAAGGAAATAATTTGTAAGTTTGCCACGATATGTATGTGCACAAAATACTCAAGGTAAATGTAAACTTTATATATTGCTTTCATACATGTCAATAAAATGAGGAGAAAAACGAAAAAATATATAAAGGACCAAAATAGTTTCACAAGCCCAGGTCTTAAGTTTGTGTTCATTATCCACAAGGAAAGCTTTTAGAAAGCAAATTGTTTTAATTTTAGATTATTTTCAATAACTCAATTTAACATGGTCTGTTGTTTTTTTCCATCCTATGATTGATATATTGGTAGGAAATTATAGCAAAGAATTGCTTCAATATATGGCCTCTGTGATATTTATTCAATGTATACTATGTAAAATCATATGCAACATAGCATAAGATATAACTCTGAAATCTATAAAGGTAAAATGTGACAAATTATTTCCATGGAAATATAAAGCTTAAAAGAAAAATTCAAGACATATCACTCAAGAGCTTGTTGAAAAAAGCTTGGAGATATTTTAGTACTAATTTCTCCAGCTCCCAAAGGGTAGCATATTATTTCATAGCATAGTATAATAATGGTTTTTTTCTTACTTACAAACTTAAGACTTCATAAAAAGTTGAAATTATAAAGAAAGTTCAAGTTCATATTATAAGAAAAGACTTCTGCTTTTCATTGTTGCATTCTGTATTTTCTG
>PVKB01006561.1:16991-58310 GCA_004027205.1 Ctenodactylus gundi
AACTACACACACACACACACACACACACACACACACACACACACACACACACACAATGGTTACGTTGAGCTTAAGTACTTTGTGTATATATATATATATATATATATATATATATATATATATATATATCATGTCAACATTACAATCTCTTCTGCTCCCCCTTTCGGCCCACCTGCACCCACCCCATTTCCCCAGTTCCCACTATCACACTCACTTGATTCTACAAAATACTTGCATTTTGGGTTTATTATCTTAAAGAAACCTAGCGATATTTAACCTTTTGCATTTGACTCCCTTCATTAAGCACAATGGTCTCAAGCTACCTCAATTTACCTAAAAACGCCTTCTCCTTTTCCTCTGGGAGAAAAGATCAACTGGAAGGCCATGATCATGAATCTATCTCTATGAAAGAGTAGTACTCAGTTGTGTAAATACCACGTTTTTTTTGGTATCCTTTGGTCTATTTGATGGGTATTTCAGCATCTTCCGTGTTTTAGCTATTGTTGGTTGTGCTGCTATAAACATGGGTATACATGCATCTCTGTTATATGTTTAACTCTTTTGGAAAGATACCCAGAAGAGGTATCTCTGAATTGAATGGAATATTTATTTTCAACCCTGTGAGGAATGTCCATACTGTCCTTCATAGTGACTGTACCAATTTGCAGTCCCATCAGCAATGTGGAAGATTTTTTTTTTTCCCCCACAATCTCGGCAGCATCAATTGTCCTTCAAGTTCTGGCTATACGCCATTCTTACCTGGATGAGGTGATACATTACTGATGTTTTGATTTGCATTTCTCTGAGCATTAAGGATGTTGGACATCTTCTCATGCATCTGTTAGCCATTCGAATTTCATCTGAGAACTGCCTACTTTCTATAGTAAATATTATTTCAAACATTGATCGAACAGCAAATGGACATTGAAAATTAATGTTTTAATTCTTAAAAGGCTTTCTTGTTTAATTTACTTGAAATAAGTTAAGTGATGCTAAGTGATAATGAAAAATATCTTGGTATACTTTCTAAAACTTAAGACTTTTTGTTTGGTTTGTTTTGAGACAGGGTGTTGTTCTGAAGTCCAGGATGGATCTGAACTCACAAGGTAGCCCAGGCTTACCTCAAACCCAGCAATCCTCCTGCCTCTGCCTTTCAAGTCCTAGGATTACAGGTGTGTGCCACGATGGCCATCTTAGAGACATTCAAAATAAGAAAGCAAAATATATGTGAAAATCCTGAAGGCAAAAAAAAAAGGTTGTCACTATTTTCCTAACCACTAAAATTTTCCCCACATCTACCACAAAGAACCCGATGCTCGGGGGTCCCTTCCTATTGCTGTGCCAATCAGGTAACTCTTGGTAGCAAAAGACCAGACAAAACATTACTACAAATCCATACCTTGGGGTAGGTATGGCTAAGACAACTAATCTAAGCCTTATTCACAGATCAGTCGTTAACCTATCTAAAGATTATCTATCATTAAGAAATCTACTAAGGAAGCACAGCAAGCCATGTTCATGGTAAACTAAACTTCTGTTCAGGTTGGAATTATCAGTGGAACTGAGTTTTTCTTAGGAAAGAGTTCTTTCAGACTCAGGCCAGGTCTGTAAAATCCTCCAGAAGTACCCCTTCATGATCTGCTCTTTCTCTAAATGTCTACACACTGGAAAGGCAGGGCTCCGAGTAGGTGGTGACTCTAAGCTCTAAGACCCATATCGCCCATCTTTATGAGATCACCTAAGCCAGAGATGTTGTGAAGTTGTCAGCACCAACCTGTGACCATCACACTGATCTCTTGTGTGCCCCATTCTCTTATGTTCTGCCACTGGCGTTTTGTCCTCGGTGTGTTATCAATGCCGCACTCACCCTAAAGAATTCTTGTAGCTAAATGGAGGATTTGGAGTTCCACTCTCAGCACATCACAGGTGTGAATTTGGTCTTTCAAAGTTTGAAAGCCTCTACTGCCTTATGTTTAAAAGTGGGCTGAGTATCATTCTGCAGACATCTGCAAGTGGCCCTGGGTTTCATTTGAGGCAATACAAAATCAAATAGCCTAAGTATTTAGCATAGTGCCCAACAAAATATCTAATAAATGAAAGCTGTTTAATTGGCTCAGCAGCTAAGTATTAAATTTAAATATGCTGATCCACAAATTATTTAAAGGAGAGAAAATAAATAGCTAAATAACTTTTAAGTGCCATGTCCATAGTAATATGCACATATCTGCACATTGTTGCCTCAAGACTGAAAGGACAATTTGATTTTCCATGTGAGCAAGAAAGAAAATTTTGCAGATGGGCAGGTTTTCGTATGTTGAGACTCAAAGTTATGAGATCAAATGCCATCTGTGACTCCTCACATCCAGAGTGTGGGACCATCTTTAGGGGTTACTGAACGTAGCATACATCTATATCCAAGCACCACACACACACACACACACACACACACACACACACACACACACACCTCACTCCACTTAGATCTTTCCAAGACAGCCCGGCATATCATCCCTTGTTCGTGATATACATTTTATTCGAAAAAGGCAAAACATTCCAAAAAGACAGAAAGCAAGAGTTTTGCCTCACTCTTCCTACGAAGAGAATCTGTATGGACGATTTGAGATTTAGGAGAGTGAGGTCTTAGTCCCTGTTGTTTGTGTTCTGTTTGGTCCACAGATATACTTTTTTTTTCTCTCCAAAAAGGGAAACACTTGGACTCTTAGGAGAAACATGTTATCTCCTATTAAACTCATATTGAAAGTTTTTTTCTACGATAACTATTTCCATAAATGAGAATTGCAACATTACAATCCTCTCACTGTTAGGGCTCAAGTACACCAGAATAAGATTTAATACCAGTTCATGAGACGAGTAACATAAACCAGACCTTTCTCCTCTTTTCTATATCTTTAAACAATAAAGTGAAGCGTGCCTTTGTCTACAGCGTTCTTTCACTTTATTAGGACTATTTTAGACTGCAGTTTTTAGCCCACCCTATCAGCTCTCGCCGTCCCCACCCCTCGCCTTTTCTTTCTTCACCATTGTTCCTCTAACTACAAGAGCATCTGTTCACTTGGCAGATGCAAGTCGGTCTCATAATTGTTGTCATTCTTAGCATAGTGCAAACCCCGCACAATCCGGAGGACGAGAAGTGCTACATTCATGAGTTAGCCAAATGTACATTGTTGTCAAAATTACTTGTCAAAACGTCAAAGGGAACAATATTTGATTTTCAAAGCCCAGCAGCCATTGCTCCAGATTACAATGTGAGGGATCTATTATGCTGTAACTCAGGCAAGGCAGCGTTCAGATAGCTCTTGCAGGCTTTGATTTCTATTGTGTGGAAGGAACATTGGAGTTACAAAATCCTTTGTTAAAGCAGTGAGTTGAGAGTGTTTCTAAAATATATCAAATACATAAATTTGGATAACAGGAACCTGTGTTATGATTGTACCTTGCTTTTAAACAACTCGAATAGTGATTGTCAAGATTTAAACATAAAATAAAATAAAATGTGGCATTCAGGGATTTTCAAGCCCATAGGCAATAAAATTGTATATTAGCTTTCTACTGCTGTACAACGTATTACTACAAACTTAGTTGTGTAAAATTGCACTAATTTATTACTTTATGTTTCTGTAAGTCAGAAGTTTATGCAAGTCATCGTGGGCTAACATCAAGGTGTCAGTAGGGCCACATTCTTTTCTGAAGGCTCAGGAAAAAAAAATAAAATAATTTTTTTCTTTTTTTATTTTTAGCTTCTGGAAACGCCTTCATACCTTAGCAATGGCCTCATTCCTCTATCACCAAAGTATGTATCTCCTTGACCATAACTCTTCAGTCACATTTCACTTTCTGACAATAGCCAGGAAAGACTTCTTGATTTTAAAGAATCCTGCGATTAGTTTGCGTCCCTCTGGTTAATCCTAGATAATAGTCCCAACTCAAGGTCCTTGACCTGTTAACACTTTACTTCTGCAAAATCCCTCTTTCCATATAAGGAAACACGTTCTCAGGTTCTAGGGAAGAAGCTATGGATATCTTTGGACAAATATTACAGATAAAATTCATCTCAAGCACTTATTTCACAAAAGAGATTGAGACATAAAATGTTTTGATATCAAAATTAACAGCCAAGCAAATTGTAAACATTGACTATCTCAATGAAATATCAGGAGCCTGCTTTTGTAATGAAAATAAATCATGTTTCATATTTTATACAATGTTCTTATGATAAAAAATTAATTGAAATGTTTCTGTAAAAATTATGTGTATATTTTAGCCCTAATAAGCTTAAACTATAATGTGATAACTTAGGTCAGTAAAATGCACAACTTTTCAGCAATAAACATACCATCCAGAATTAGAACATATACTTAATTAATATATATAGTTGATGACAGCAATGATGATGTCATATCACTGCACATTCCTGAATGCTCAAAAATATGTAATTGCTAATTGATGTGTGAAGTAATTTGAGTATGTGTGTACACACACCGACATACACACGTACACACACCCCATTAAGATAGTTGATTAGAAGCCAACCAATTAGAATGCTTGTTTAATGTGAAACTTCAAGATTATTAAGTAGCTACTCCGAGCTCGACGTTGAGACAGTTATTGAATATAAAGTGTATCTAAAGCGTGGGATCCGCCCTGAATTAATGCACATACACTCAGAAAATAGTCACCTAAGTATTATCATGTAGTGTTTCTTCTGTTCTCATATCTATGAAAGGAAAACAGAGTAGACACTAGATTTTGCTGGAAAGGAACACTAGACAGAGAGCATTGACACTGATTTTAAAGGCATTTGGGATTTCATCTATATAGATACATGGTCATGGGCTTTTTTTTCAAAAACATAAAATGGTACAGGTAAATCAAATTGAAAAAGTCTAGCAAACTTATTCTCTAGCAAACAGATATAAAAAATTATAATGTCATCTTCTTCCAATTCTTCAATAATTTTTCCGCATTTAGAAATATAATGCTAAAAAGGAACAATGTCACATCCCACAGCCAGCTTGTACTGCCATTTCCTGTGAGCAGGCTTGAACTCTGGACCCTGTGTGTAGGTGTCTCCCTGGTGAGTGATTTGGGGATATTTCAACCTTCACAACTAGAACTCGTCTTCAAATAAAGTAGAAGCCTCATCTCAGAAGAATTATCACCAAGCAATTTACTGTACAATTTCTTGGAATTTTTTTGTTAAAGATGTGCTAGTTGACTCCATGTACATTACATTGACTAGAATTGCAAAAACATTACTACGAATAAATTTCTAAACCCATACAGAATTCATACTGATGTATCATGAAGATATGTACTTCATATTTTATGTACCAAAGCATGACTTAGTTGATATTTCACATTTTTTGCTATTACAAATTTGCTTACACAAGTTATTTTAAAAGCTGTGGATAAAAAATATGTCAAAGACATTTAAAACATAAAATTATAGTGTTAAAACATATTAATATATATAGAAATAAATATTCAAAACATATCATATATGGATGGATATGTATATGTGTGTGTGTGTGTGTTTGTGTGTGTGTGTGTTATCCAAAATTCACAATTTATGTTCAAATTTAATTATCATTGTACTACTCTTAAGAGGTGGATCCTTTAAGAGGTATTTAGATCATTAGTCCTACACCCCCATGAGAGGATTAATTGCATTATTAAGGGAGTAATCTGGTTATTATAGAATGGTGTTGTGACTTGGATTTAGAGCATCCCCCAAAGGCTTATGTACCTATGGATACTGTATACCATTGGGAAGCAGGGGCTGGCTGGGAGGGGTGGGTGCTTGGGCTTGACCTGGGGCAGTGGGGTGACCTGCTCCTGCCCTTCTTCCCACACTAGACTTCCTATTCTGCAATGCAGGACCTCTGTTTCTGGCATGGACCACACCATGGGATTTCAACATTTTCTAGCCTTTGAATGGACTGTGATCTTCTGAAACTGTGAGCTAAAATAAATCTTTCCTCCCCTAACTTAGGTATTCTATCTCAGCAATGAAAAAATGATTAAGACAGATGGGCTTCTGAGACAGAATTCTTCTGTCCCCATGTCATTTTGTCCATCTTCCACTCTTCTTTCTACCCCTTGTCCTTCTTCTCTCCCACGTGGCCTCTCATGATCTGCCTCATATCGCATGAAATGATGCAGGAAACAAGGCCCTCACCTGAAGCAGCAACTCATCTGAGGCCTTTCTTTGTAATGGCAAAAAGTGTATTAAGACTTATTATTAAACATCTGTACCTTTTTCATGACAATGCACATTTTTGCTGTATCAGTTAAATTTCCTAGAATGTATGGGATTAAAAATATAAATCTCAGGAATAAAAGTTGAATGTACAAATAGGAATAGATGTGCACATTTCTAGTTAATGAGATTCACTTTGTGTGTTTGCACACACACACACACACACACACACACACACACACACACACACACACAGAGGTATGACATGAAGAGACAGTGATGATACTGAGTTAGTAGCAGGAAAAAAACTCAGGCTGTGATCCTGTGTTCCTCTTCAGGAACTGTTTGGCCTTGAGCAAGTCACAGTATGTATTTATTTGGTCCCTATTCAGCAAAATAAATAGATAGAATTAGGTACTCTCAAGCTATCTCTCTCATTCTTATACATTTTGTTATTCTAAGATTTTTCTGTGGCCACTAACTCATACGATTTCATTGTAGGTTAGCTGCAAGAATGGATATTTTGGTATTAACTTACTTTCAAATTGAAGCATATCTTCAGATTTTAGCAACATATAAATTTTATTTTGGTGCTTTTTAGTAAAACACATTGATGAACTAACATATTAAATGATCAAATTAATATAATTAAAGGAGTTGGGGGCTGTAACTACAGGATTGATTGTTTCTAAGGGTTTGGCTTCAATTACTCTGTGAAGAGTTCCGAGGCCTTTGAGAACATTTTGCCAGGTGAAGTGTGCATTTACAGAATGCTATTTTTTTCTTGGATATCAACTTTTACTCAGTCTGTAAACTCTTGCTAATTTGAAGAATATTCACTGAATATTATTGGTAACAACTAAAATTCTGTGGGATATTTTAGCAAGTACTAAAATATCTCTGCATGTATTCCAATATTCAATAACTACCTCTTTTTTTTCTTCAATTTTATCTTCTAGACACTCTGTGGATACTAATGAAATAAGCGAACCAAAAAGTCTCTGCTCTGTAAGAGACAGGACTATATACTGTGGCCAATGATAAAAAAGGCGCTGCTATTAAGAAGCTGAGAAAGTTATAGTAAAATCAAGCAAATGCTATAAGTGATGCTATTGTGCGAAGGATGCCTGGGAAAGCCCTTTCAAGTCATGTTTGAGCACAAGTTTGAAAGGAGTCAGAGAAGAACTCCTGCAAAAGGAACAGGAAGTACAAAGATCATAAGGAAAAGCAACCTTAGTGCTTCTGATGTAGCAAGGAAAGCAATGAAGCTACAGGAGTAGAAGAAAGGAAAAAGAGTAGATCCAACTTACATTTGAAAGAGTTTTAATCTTGTTATCTTTAAATAGAAGATAGACCTTTAAACAGATAGGCAGAGTGACCATTGAAGATTCATTGTAATTATCCAACGTTCCTTCCTCTATTTGAGTTGGCTAATTGATTAAATAGTAAATTTGTTCCTGAAGCTTTCAAAATAGAGTCTATATACATTTCTGTACTGGTATAAAATAATAAGTAAATTATCACTTATGTAAGATCCCTGTAATTGAAAGTTATAAAACTTGAGGAGTTTTAAATACCTGGATGATTTTGAAATATCACAAAAATATTGAATATGTTTTGATAAGTCACTACAGTGCTTAATGTAGAAGACATAATTTAGAAAACGCCTATCAGTGGCCAATTAAGTGGCACAGGGTTTAAATTGATGCTTTCATTTTAAATATTTGTACAAAACAGTGAATGTTAGTAAATATATTTACGGGTTTATTTGATATGCATACACTCACATACATTTTAAATATGTATGTAGTTTTATGTAACTATATTGTATATTAATTTACTAGAAAAAGCATATCTTAAAATCCCTGAAATTTATGTAACTTGCTTATAATATTCTCCCATACAATACTCAATATTTTGTTTGGGTCAAGATTCATTAGCTATTAGCATAATAGGGGAAAAACTAACTTAGGGCCCATGTATAAATAATATAAGATCTAAACACACATTTCTAAGTTACTAAGTGCTTATTAACTCCATATGTTTGAAGTCCCCTTTGGCTTCTAGTGAAATACTTGTGAACCTTGGTTGCTGGGCTGTATGTATAATAACTTCACAAATTTTCTTGGTTTTATGGATAATTTCTGCGGAGAGGTGAGGCTTGGATTCTAAGGTTGCATGCCTTCTTTTTTCCATGTTATTAATAGACAACATTGGATCAGTAACATGAGTCTCATGGGGACCCAGAACCTGATCTCCTCAAGTCGCATTTTCTAGGCGTTCTTTGTATCCAGTGCCTAATTTTCAGATCCCTGCCCTTGTGTTAGCCGACGCTAGTCCTCTGGCTGACTGTATACACCCTTGTCCTCCATGAATAAGGGCTTGATTGTGCATTGATTAAAATGGCTTATTTTACCGTTAAAGCAAATTACACAGAAATGGCATTTCCTCTCCAACAAAGAAAAATAATACCATAATAATACAAACTTGACACTTCCAAAACACTTTAATCTGACAATCTCAGCACACTTAACAAATAGCAATTAATTAACCCTTACACCGTTCCTGTTGAGAAACCTTGATTACACCCATTTTACGAATGAAATGTTAAGAGTAATGGAACTCGGGTAAGGTTACAGAGTCTGCTTCTGAAAACGGATCCTAACAGCATTGGCCCAGTCACATGGGCCATCAACAAGGACTCCGAGGGCATGAATCAAGAGAATGATATTGTTTCTGTTAAATCCTGAAATTTACCATTTCAAAAAATTTCTGAAAGGCTGTTCAAAGGCTTTACTATATATACTCTGTCCTAATTCTCATCTGGGCTTATCAAAACAGAGAAAGAACTCAAAACTCTGTTGTATCTCAGCTAGGATTTTGCCACTTTGTCTTGTAAGAAGCCATGCTAAAAGTTAATCAATGAAATACAACCAAGGAAGTTGTTTGACTTTCTGGAAGGATGTTTGTGGCGTTCAGTGAAGCATCTGTATGAGCTGCAGAATAGTCACTGTCTGTATTAGCGCTTGACTTGCTTGACTCATTTCTATGTGTAATTATTCCAAGAAGAGGGAGAAGAGTTTTCTTAGGATTCCCACCCATAAGAGCCAGATTATAAAGATGATGAGAAGCTGCTGAAGAACACTATGGGACGCACCCAGCTAGTCAGAAGCTCTCTTCTTACTATGTGTGACAGACTTGGTGTCTTTTTCTACACTCAGGTGCCTTCACCAAAATCAGTGGCTTCTATTAAATTCAATCCTAAAGTGTCCGTGAGGATAGCTAGAGCCACACTGCCATTGCACCTTATACCGAGTCTATAATCACTAAATTAGTCAGTATCTGACACCAAGGGTTAAAAAATAAAAAAACACACATTTCAGAGACTATAAACTGATCAACTCTTCATTACAACACACATTTTCTTAGAAGTGTCTTTAATGAGAATTTGATTTTAGCTGAGTTTACACATGCCACCCAGTGCCTGAGAATTTGTACTTATTAAAGACTGTGCATGGTCAATAGCCAAAAGGTACTTAATCGTACACACAATGGACAAATACCACCAGTTGCTGTCATCCTCCTTGGCGCAGCTCCTTCTGTTTCTACCTACACGTTTTCCTTGACATAATTAAGTCTGCTTTGGCATAACTTTGATTTCCATTTCCATGTGGTTATTTGCTTTTCAAGTGCATCAGGCCCTTCTCGAGATCACATTTTCAGAACCTTAGCCCAGCCATGTCTGCCATGTCTCCTCTCGCGTCCTCTGTCCTTCCTGTCAGCAAGCCGCTGCAGCCACACTCCTAGTGCCCAATCCCAGAGAAAAGCCACTGCATTTCCCATTTCTGTACTCATCTCTCTCCACACTCATTCTCTTGCCTTTGGTTATTACTTTAAATTGACAGATAAAGTAGTATGTATTTATTATATGTAATGATGTTTTCAGGTAATATGTATTCATGCAAATGTACATATAATATGAAAAGAGAGACAGAGCAGTATAATTTAAATATGATAGTGGGTGACTAAGTCTAGCTAATTAACATATTATTCCCATTGCATTTGTCTAGTGAGAACATGTAACCATGCTCTTAGTATTTTTAACAACACAATGTACTGCTATAAATTATATTCATAGTAGTGATCTTAATATAAATGTCTTAATCTCATTTATCCTGTCTGAGATTTGAATCCTTTAACTAATACCACCCAGCGAGCTCTCTCTTCCGTACCTACACCAGCCGTTAATAGCAACCTTCCTCCCCTCTACCTCCGTGAGGTCAACTTTTTTGATTCCACAAATGAGATCAGGCAATATTTGTCCTTTTTATGTCTGACCTAACTTATTTAATATCCTCCAGGCTCTTCCATATTTTTTGCGAAGGACAAGATCTATTTCTTTTTGATGAAAGGGTATTCCACACATCACATTTTTCTTATTCATTCATCCATTGGTGATGTCCTTTGATTTCATGTCTTGGCAGTTGTGAATGGAGCCAAAATAAACCATATGAGTCCCAACATCTTTTCAACATACTGATTTTATCATTGAATTGTTCCCCAAATATCTGTTGATCATCTTTTATCCCTGCATTGTGATACGAGGATTATTGGTGGGTCAGTCACAGACCATACTCTCAGGAAGCTAAGAGTTTAGTGGGACTTCAAGTGTGGCAATTATTTATTTCAATAGGAGATCATAATATGTGTGATATAATTTAAAACATACAGAACAATGTATTATTCTCAAAGGAAAAATGATGAAGGGGAAACCAGGATAGACTCTCTAAATCAATTCATTCTCCATTGGCTGGTTTAACTGCTCCCAATTTCCTGCATGCAATATGTTTTCTTTTGACACATCCCACTCTCTTATAGTATATGTGGTTAGCTTTGCCTCAAAATAACAAATACCCAATAAAAGTGGTTTATAAAGAAAACAGGTTTAGTTGACTCCCAGTTTTGAATATTTGCATGCATAATCTATTGGCTCTTGAATCCATGGTTCTTGAGCTTGGCAAATCCTTACATCCTAGCAAGATGATGTGATAGAACAAAGCCATTCAGCTGAGGGTTGGGAAACAAACATGGAAGGGAAGGAACTGGATTTCACTGTCATCTTCAAGGACAACTCCCATAACTTGAAGATCTCCCTAATCTCTTAAAGATTCTATGGTTTCCCAATAATGCCATCCTGGTGACCAAGATTTTATCATATGGGCATTTAGGGGAGACTTAAAATTAAAATTGTAGCAAGTACCAAAGACTTATTTTGTATAACCTTTGCCTTTAAAGTTTCATAAATTGGACAATTTGGACTAATTTGTGTGTTACACATATGCATCATATGGTGACAAATAAAGAAGTCATTGATGTATAAATACCAGCCCAATATGTACTTGTAAATGACCCAGTTTCACCTCTAACTCATCAACCATTAATATTTATCATAACTAGATAAGCCAGTTTGCTAAATTTCCTTATATTCAAAACAAAAGAGAAATGTTAATTTTAAACGGATTCCAGTGCATAGGTAATTCGTGAATGTAAATTGTAAGATCAAGTAATGGTAAGTCCTGTAGTGCAAATATTTTAAAGATAATTTAAGAGAAAGAATTGAGTTCTGGTATTTTAACCAACTGCAGTCAGAACATCGCCAATAGAAAAGAAAACAAAATAATGATATTTTAGTAGACCCAACAGATAAAACTCAGTGTGCAACAAACTAATGTACATACAAGTTACGTGAGGGCTTTCTCCATTTTAGCAGGTCTGATGTGAGACTGAAGGCCCTACATTTCTGAGATGTTGCTAGGTGATATCCATGATACTGTTTATGGAATTAAACTCTGTAAATAAGAAAAAAGTATGTTATGGAGAAATAAAAATAATGTCAATGAAGGTGGCATGAAACAGAAAATAGTATTTGACATCCATTTGAAAGCACAAATATATCTCACTTTCTTAATACCTATTTGGTCTCATGGACATTTGATTATATTTTAAGTGATCTTATATTATATCTTGTATTCATTATTAAAAGACAAAATAATTGAGGTACTTATATGCATATCTGCTATTGATGATCTTTCAATTTCACTAGTCTAACTTTATTACAGATATAAAGAGAAATATTCAATTATATATGCCTATATTCATAGATGCATGTATGGGGTGTATGTGGATATATATGCATTAAAGCTATATTATTTATATATATGGATCAAATGTAAATAAATAGGTATATATAGTTATTAAATATATAGATTTTTTGAGACAGGGTCTTCCTCTGTAGCCCAGGCTTGTTCTGAGCTCACTAGGTAGTCAGACTGGCCTTAAACACACAGGAATTCTTCTGCCTCAGCCACCTCAGTGCTGGGATTACAGGCACGTGACTCCACGCCTAACATATGTGGCACTGGGGAGTCAATCCCGGTTACTTAATGCTTTCTAGGAAAACACTTTAACTGCTAAGCTATTCCACCAGCCATAGAACATATAGATAATAAAGCTAAGCTACTGAAACCAAAGTACCTATGTGTGTGTGTGTGTACATATGTGTATACACGTGTGCGTATATGAGTCTGATACACACATGAACACATATGTGTATACATGCACAGACACACACACACACACACACACACACACACACATATATATATATATATATATCAGGTCAATGGTATGCATATATAGATACATATATATATACATACATATATATATATATATATATATATATATATATATATATATATATATAACTTAATGTCAATGAACATTAATTTACATAAACTTATTCACCACAGCAACTAATATTTGAATTATTTAATCAGTAGTGTTCATGATAATAAAAACATTAGTAAAGCATTAAAAGCAAAGCACTCATAATACCAGAACCAAAGACATAGGTGTAAGTAGTGTATTTATTCCTGAATCTCAATGTATTTTTTCAGAGATACATCTAAATCAGGAAACATCTAATTATAAAAAAACATTTAATTATAAAGGATTCAGCTGACTGCATATAACTCTTAAGTTTCTTTTTAATTTTGAAAGCATCACCCAATGCAGATACAATGTTACATTACATGAAGGTATTATTTAAACTTTAATTTTTCAGGTAGTCAGAGTGATTTGTTTTTGAAAGAAAAATCTCTGCATTCTGGAATGAGATCACGTACTTTTTAGAAATATTAGAATAAGTCTCTAATGTTTTACAATATATTCTTACATGTGAAATTGCTGTTCCACATTCATTTTTTATTTTTAATTCATATGACCAAAATTGCCTTCTACACATACTTTTTTATATATAGAGTTTTACAACCAATGTTTGTGACCATATGGCTCCTTCATACTCTCTAGAATTTGTTATTACTATTTTTTAAATTTTAGCAATATCTATGAATATTGTACTTTTATACTTATTTAATCTTGCTCATGTGAACTAACTGTTTTAGTATTCATTGGCACTATGAACAATTTCAATGTTGTCTTGTGGACTGGAAGCATGCTTATTTTTAACAGATTATATATATATATCTTTCATGAATGTTATTATTATATCAATTTTATTACAAAATAATAGCACTAGCTTAATGTCTTAAGCAATTACTGTGTCTACAATGGTAAAACTGTAACATACATAGTTTTTCACTCTCTGCAACATTTAGTGCTGTTGAAACCTAAAACTTTACTTTTTATTTAATAAGAGCATTAACCATTTGTCTCTCTTATTAGCCCATAACACTTTCAGCAGGAAGGACAGATATCACAGAAGACAACTTTTCCATGGCTAGAGATGGGGGCTCGGATGGAGGGGATGGCTGTAGGAGAACCAGTTCAGTGCACATCAATAACGTCAGCTATTAGGTTCTCATAAGTAGTGCGGAACCGAGATCTCTGCATCCGCACTTCACAGTAGAGCCTGCTCTTCTTGAGAATCCACTGCTGTCATTGATCTGACAGGAGGTGAATCTCAGGTGGGAATGTGAGTGATGGGAAGCTGCTGTGAATAGAAATGAAGCTTTGCACACAGCCCCACCACCACGTTCTGCTGAACAGCTTGGCTTTTAATAGACCACGGACTGGCATCTTTGTGGAGACCCTGACATAAGCTGCCATTTTTATACAATTTATAATTTATTTCATTTCTTTGATGATTCATCTCTATCTTTTCATTATTAAATTTTAATAGTATACATATATATCTTTTAATAATTACTGATTTTGGTTTGAAAAACAAAGATTTTCCAATTGTGTTGTACATAAATATGTTAGGATTTTGATCTTCGATGTTCACCAAAAGTCCATGGGTTAAGAGCTTAGTCCCCAGATTGGTGTTATTATAAAATGCTGGAAATTTTAAGAGGTGTGGACTAGTGGAAAGTCTTTTGTCACTGAAAGCATGCCAACAAGGGAAACCATGAAACCCAGCTGACTTCCCTTGTGTGTGTGTGTGTGTGTGTGTGTGTGTGTGTGTGTGTGTGTGTGTTGCAGCCATGATGTAAGCAGCTTTGCAGTGCCGTGGACACTCCACCATGATGTCATCAGACACAACTCATGAGAGTTCATTAAAAATAGTGTACATTAGTTTCTCAGTGTTGCTATAACAAACTAGCACAAATTGAGTGGTCTAATGCTTCAATTCCTTGTGTTCCCAAAGTCCAGCAATCTCCCACACTCCCTTTGAAATATCCTTTTGGGAGATGGAAAAATGGCACAGTGGTTAAAGCACTTGCCTTACAGGCAGAACACCCTGAGTTAGACTCTCCAGCTGCACATAAAGCCAGGTATGGTGGCACACGCCTGTCATTCCGGCACTCTGAGACTGAGGCAGGAGGATTGCTGTGAGTCCAAGGTCAGCCTAGACAACATAGTGAATTTAGGATCAGCTAGGGCTACAGAGCAAGACCCTGTTTCCAAAAAAAGGAAAGAAAGAAAGAAAGAAAGAAAGAAAGAAAGAAAGAAAGAAAGAAAGAAAGAGAGGGAGGGAGGGAGGGAGGGAGGGAGGGAAGGAGGGAGGAAGGAAGGAAGGAAGGAAGGAAGGAAGGAAGGAAGAAAGAGAAGAGAAAAAAAAAATCTCTTTGAAGCAATCATCTCATTTTCCTTCCTCGTCTAAGCTTTTGGTGGCTCCCTGTGTGCCTTAACATTTCTTTGGTGACAGCCAGACCTCCCTTTCTCCATCTTTGGATGGCCTTCGTGGCTGTGTGTGCCTACAAGTTCTCTCTCCCTCTAAGGACACCATTATGTCTTACTTTAAGGCCCATCCTAATTCAATAACATTTCATCCTAACTGATCACAACTGTGGGGGTTTTGTTCCCAATTATGTTACTTCTAAATTTTAGGTGGCCTTAAATTTTCATGAGACACTTCAGTTCTCTATATAGCCCATTAAATCGTATTAATATGGTACACTTTCATCAACATGTAAAATATATATGAAAAAGCAGTAATGATAATAAATATTGGAGCAACGTAAATAACTTCATGTTTTGTTGTATTAGCAGATCAAGTAACCTACTTAAAATTAATGCAGTAGAATTGATGCAGTTTTTATATCTGTTCTACTGTCAAAACAGGGAAAATAGGTCTCAGGCAAAAATATTTTAAGGTTGTGCTCATGATTTACATATGGTATCCGCTGTTGAATTGATCAGAGAAAAAAAAGCCATTTTTGTGCTTCTGCCATAAAGGTAACTGCTATTAACTAGTTTTTAGATAATCAATCCAGGAGTTGAGAATATACAATCCAGAAAAGTTACTGCAGAAAGTTATAAAAGAATTACTATAAATGGCCAGGATATTGATACCAACAATTGCGGCTTGAAGAAAGAAAACATGTGACCCCCCCCCAAGATTTCTGGGAGCCTTTTTGATTTTTTATCTCTCTGCAAGATTGTTGAGAATGCTAACAAAGGAGAAATGTCAGCGGCTCACTAAAGTTCAACATGGCTCTTTTTTCTTGGCAATTTTCAGGTCAAGAACACAGGAAAGTTTTCATCCATTAAAGGTGTAGATGTTGTACAGATTAAGCCCAATCAAAGACGAATAATGTAAACAGACGTTTGGACTACTTAGCTATTCTTCTTTCATCTTCTAAAAACTATAAAGAAAAAAAACAACAATCTTACCTTTTGGCAATTCAATCACACAGATGCACATATTTTAGATTTTCACTACTTTGCTCTTTGAAATACTATTCATTCTCCTGACCACATCCAAGAGAAATATGGCTGAAAAAGAAGGGATTCCTCAACATGCAATTTTTCAATGTTTCCATAATTCTGTTTGTAGGTAGTCAGCTAAGCAATGAAAGTCACAATACAGTGACCATGAAGAATGTTTGTTATATAGAATTTCAGAGTCATTTATTTGCTTAAATGTAAACACTATCAACAAACCTACAGTTAATATTTATTTTAAACTTACTGGGCTCCAATAACGTGTTTTAAATCGAGTAGTTCAATCCTCTCAGCAACTACAGTAAGTAGAAACTATATATCAGAGCTAAACTTATTTTATTACGTTATTGAGGATCATGAGGAATTCACTGACCCTTAGAATATAAGATTTGCTCTTTCTATCGATCAAAGATATATCAACAGCTTCTGTTTCTGAAGTCATATTCCATAGCTCATTGTGTAGTGTGTTAAAGGGATAGGTTGCCAAATGTAATTTTGACGAAAAATTTCTTAAGGGAAAACAAATGGGAAATTTGCCTGAAATATTTATATTAAAATGTATTTACATGAAGAGTGTCCATTATATATTCATTTTTTATAAAGTAAACAAATTGATTTCAACTGTCTTAAAAAAGTCTTCTTCAGGTTTTTATCTTTCCATTTGAGAAAAGGAGCAACTCAAATCATGGAAGAAATTTGGTATCTTATTTTGAGGTCATGGCCTCCTTAGAGAATAAACAACCATCTTTAGTTGAAGAAGGGCAGTAACAAACTGTCATTAAGTTCATGTCAAATGTAAAGCTGAAGTGGAAATATTCAAAACCCAATAGATTGTAAATCAAGAGATCCTATGACATTGAAATTGAGTTATAATTAGCCTTTCACCTTTCTTAGCTTAGAGATGAATCAAAACTACGTTAAGGGTAAGAAAGTCTATTAATTTCCATGTGTCCAATGGCCTGTGACAAGAAATTGTATATCCCTTGTATATCACCAACAATACTTAGAAATGGCTGCTACCTAAATGATTTTAAGCACTTTTGGTCAATTTTTAAATTTACCAGTAATATACAAACAGTGGAAAGTGTTTAAAAAAAACTGAGGTATACTAACTCACATGTCATCATCCAATTTGCAGTCATATTTTTAAATGAATATACATTTACATACATATCCATTCAACAGAATTTTCCAAATAAATTCTTAGCAAATATAATATACACTTTAATTGCATTATTTTATAGTATAACATGTAAAAGTATTTCAAATCATTCAGTTTTTAAATTCATTATTACATAATATCAAATAAATGCTCACAATAAAACATGAACTAAAAAATTATGGAAGAATAAAGGAGACCAAAACCACATGAAATTATCTTGAAACTTAGGTAGCAATCAAATGAAAACTAACCACCAAAGCCATATTGCATTTTGCAAATATGCTAATCACTTTCACTTGGGACTACAAAAGCAACTGCATTCATAAAAATGAAAACAGAAGCAAGGTGGTAACAATCTTTGAGAAAATAATTTTCAGTAAATGCCAATATAAAATTTTAAATTTTATATTTCTATCAACTTACTTTCACATAGAAAAATATTTCTTCAAAAAGTATTAAAATATAGATCTGTACAAGTTATATCAAAAATCTGTTTTGGATGAATGTTGTCCAAATTCACACGTTACAGGCTTTTGTCCCAGCCCGTTGAGAAGTGGTGGACCATTTTGAAGTGAAAGCTAATATGTGGTTGTCTGTCATTGGGTTTGGCTCTTGCAGAGATCACAGGAGTCATAGGGTCCTTAATCCTTTATTTTCACCTTTCTTTCTTCCTTTCTTTTTTCTTCCCAAACCCTGACAAGTAAATACTGATGTGCTGCCGTGCCACAGCCTAAAGCAACAGGAATACTGGCCATGGATTAAAACCTCTCAAACTGTGAGCAAAAATAAACTTTTCCTCTTTGTAAGTTGATTTCCTCAGGCATTTGTTATAGTAACTGAGTAACATAAATGATATTTGATTCAATATTATTATAATGATAAAAGTAAAGTGCAACAACCTAAACACTCAAGAAGATTAAAATTCAATAAATCACCATATATTGATGCGATGGGACATGCTATAACAAATAGCAAGGGCTTAAAATATTTTGTTGAAAGAAAAATATTGGCAATCTAATTATCGCTAAAGATGCAGAATAAACATTGCTTTAAAAACATGGTTTCAGATTTGTACCAAAAAAGCAATCTGCTATAAAAAAATTGAAACAGCTGGTTGACTTTATAATAGTGTGTCTTTGAATCATGATCGCACAGATAGATTTACATATACCCTAAAATATAATTCCATTTTAGAAAAAAATATCTTATTCTACTTTTATATTCAGAAAATTTAAAAAATAGGCCCATGGAAAATTGTATTTGTTACCATTTCATTTAAAAATGACTCACTAACTAAAACAAATATCAAAGGTAACATAGTACAACATTCTGAGACATCTATACAGGTCAGACTTTGCTAAAGTGAGTCAAACAACCAAAGGGTTATTATATAGAAAAGAGTGAGATAATAGTAAATTAATATATTTTCTTTATTTTTAATTCATTTTTATAAACTAAGTTGAGTAAACGGGTTGCACACTAAACTGATAAAGTCTAAGTCTTCAGCGTGCTGCCCGCCTTCTGCCGGGATGTTCCCGGTGCTGGGGGCACCTTCACTGCCACGCCTCTTCAGCTGGTGTCCTGTTACTGAGAGCAACATGCTACTGGGTAGGACAGGCACTGTTGGTTTTCAAAAAGAGTAAATCAGACTCATGATTAATTCAGCTGTGTGTATTTGGTGAGGTACTGAAAACTTTCCTTCTCCTACATCAGAGGATGTGTTAGTATTACGGTTAATAAGTGATATTAACCACAACTTACAAAGGCTTAGAACTGGCTTACGAGGCTTCCAAAGGGCATTTTGTGCTTAGTCGGATGACACAGACAACTCAAGCCTGAGAGTGAGGTTTCAGAGACTCGTGCATAAACACCGCATCCAGTCAAAGGCCCCTTCATTATTCAAAGATGATTGTGTTTACTTCCTTCTCTTCTATGATTCACCAAGCACAAAATTGTGCAAGATAAGTATTAAATTTGCTTTAATTTTATTTGGGGAGGAGTATTATGAATAGATCCCAATGACGTATCTTCTCCAGGACATTATTTTCATTTTTATTTTGAGACAAGGCCTCTGTTAAATTACAAAGTTGTCCAGGCTAGACTCAAACTTGTGGTCCTCCTGTTTCAGACTCCACAAATCATGGAATTACAGGCCTGGGAGAGGAGTAGAGGTCAAAACATGGACTTCTAGAGAGGAGAAGAAAATGAATTTCCAACACATGTATATTTTAAAAGCTCTTTTCATCCTTTCTGTACCTAAAAAGGCTTTTCAAAAAGCTTGAGATGGTGCCTGGATGCACTTACCTGGTAACAGGTGGACAGAATTAGGCATCAAACCCAGACTATCACTGCATATTATGTTTCTGATAAAGGCTCTTAGTTTTAGCAGGTGGGCTGTAAAGAAAGTACTAACCAAACACATTTTGGTCTGTCTCTGGTTAAACTAAAGATAAAGCAATAACTGCTGTTAGGAGAAGGAAAAAAAAAAAAAAAGAAATCGAAGTTCACGTTGTCAGGATGCATTCTCTCTCTGGTTAAAGATTTTCGCTCCTGATGCGATTGCATGTGAAGCAAAGATTAAGCCATATGTCACTTTAGTCATTGATATTTTAATTTGTGTATGCCAATCTCACGTATAGGAAACTGCTCTCAATCAGTAGAGTGGGCGGTACTCAGCAATTCAGAGGAAATGCAGACTGGTAGTCAAATGATTTATACCAAATCGACTTCACAGAAACCCAAATGTTATTGTGATTGATTTTGTCCTTCTGTTATATAACAGTACTCTTTCTTTGAGCTCCCTGACTAATCACTTCCCACCAGAGCCAATGAGATGAAAGACCATGCAGTGTTCCTGTTACAACCTCTCCCCCATGCACCCATCTGCCCACTTCCTCCTCTCTCTCTCCACCTCTCCATCCAAGCTGAATACATTGAAAATGTACTCTGTTCCAAAGCACTGACAGCAATTACGGATGGGCACATGTACAACACACAACAGAACAGAGGAGTTCTTAGTGTAAAAATTACTTCCAAAGAAAGTGGAACAATATACTTAGGAAAAAAAAAAACAGTGGCAAAAAGAAATCGTCTAATGGACATGCATTGATTTTAATGATCTATCAGTTACAGACAGCGAGTTGCTTCGTATTTTCATTTCAATCACATGATAATATTGTTAGTATTTCTGTGATAGCTAAAATAAACAGATTGTGAAACTATGCAAAAAATGTGTCACCTGACTTCTTGTGGGATATCTTTTTTATCTTCTCTTGGCCTAGCACAGAAATTATCTCTCATGAGATTAAGACAAGAAGTACTATGTTCCTTTCATACCTAGAAGTCCTATCCCATGCCAAAACCATTGCCAACGTGACCGTGGCTCCATTAATAAATCATACATTTGAATACATATATAGATGCATGAATATATGCATGCCTAAAAATGCATATATTTGCATATCTACACTTGGAAGCTCATATATTTAGGTTTATTTAACAAATATATATTTTTACATTATTTTAATTAAAAATTCAAGTTCCCTGAATCTTTCAAGACCTAATGTAAAATGTTAAATTTGAAGAAAATACAATAATTTAAAAAATTATCCTTAACCACTGGACATTTTATTTTTCTTCTCCATGTTTTAGTATATTATTAATAACAATGGGCTCAATCTTTCCCTTAGTTGTTTGCTGCATCAACAAAGAGCTCACTATGATTTACATAGTAGAATTGTGAAAACATACTGAGCAATCATAATTATTGAGCAACCATAATTATCTTTATTTGCATATGTAAGGGAAGAAATGAATAGAAAGACAAAATCCTGTTTACACAATCACCGACCTTATAAAAGTGTTCCTTTCCTACTAGAAAAGACAACCAAGATATACTTTTCACTTTTTCTGAATAAGAGGTTAACTAATCTTTCTGTGTAGACACCTGATTTTCCCTGTATTGATGCTGTCTGGATTGCCATCCTTGATACGAAGCAAACTTTAATTTAGTATGACCTTCAGCCAGTGTGCTTTCCAATCTGTAAAGCTGCCAACGGTAAGATCACTTAGAAAAAGACCTCAGCTTGGGGAAAAAAATCACCGGTTCATAGTCAGGAAACTTGGAGCAGAAAGTTACCAACGATAGTGCCTAGAGTTCAAGACCCAATTACTGACTTACATTTAAATATTGCTAGTATCTCGTTCCAATCCCAGTCTAATGGTTTTAAGATTTATATATTTGTCAATTTTTCAGACATTTTCTGCAGTTTGGCTCATCCATGAAGTTAAATTTAATTGGATGATTACTATGTTAAGATTTTTTAGTAAAAAAAAAAATCTATTAAGACTTGATAATTCAATTTATTAAACACTTATAAAAGAGATATTACAAACCAAACTAGTACTCAATGAGACAAATTTAGCAATTTGCCCTAAGAGCATTAAATGTGCCCTCTTATTTTTTACATCTGTATAATAAAATCTACTACCAACTCACAATTTCTATTTTTTCCATTTTATTTATAAATATGTGTGTGATACATAATGTTGACATTGAACTTGAGTATTTTGTGCATATATATATATATATATATATATATATATATATATATATATATATAATGTCAGCATTAAACACCCTTCCCCTCTCCCCTTTTGACCTTCCCACAATCTCTCCTTCTCCCCAGCTCCCACTATCCCCCATTTGATTCTATGAAATGACTGTATTCTGGATTTCTCATATCAGAGTAACCTTTTGATATTTAATCTTCTGTGTCTGACTCATTTTACTGAGCATGATGGACTAAAGTTGTATCAATTTACCTGCAAAAGCCTCAAAATTATCTGTCTTTCTAGACAAGTAGTATCCCATTGTGTACTTATACCACTATTCTTGTATTCGTTGGTCTGTTGATGGGTTGATGGATATTTTGGTGTGTTTCACATGTTAGCTATTATTAGCTGTGCTGCTATGAACACAGGTATACATGTATCTTTTTCCTATGACGCTTTTAACTCTTTGGGGAAAATTCTCAGAAGAGGTATTGCTAGGTCAAAAGGGATGACTATTTTCAGCCTTTTGAGGAATTTCCGTACTTCCCTCTATAGTGGTTGTATCAGTTTGCAATCCAACCAGCAGTGTAAGAGGGTTTCTTTTTTTCCCACAGCCTTGCAGCAGTGGTTGCTGTTTGAGTTCTTGGTAAATGCCCTTCTCTGTGGGGTTGGATGCTATCTTAGTTATGTTTTTATTTCTATCTCTCTAGTGGCTAAGGGTGTTAAACATCTTTTTATGTATTTATTGGCCATTTGAGTTTCTTCATCTGAGAATTGTCTATTCATTTCTATTGCCCATTTTTAATCGGGTCTTTGAATTTGATACTAAAAAGTCAATAGCATTCTTTTACACTAACCATGAACCCACAGAGGAAGAACTCAGAAGAATAATTCCATTCTCAATAAGCCATCTAAAATTAAATACCTAGGAGTAAACCCAACCAAGGAAGTGAAGGACTTTTACAAAACAAACTGTATTATACTCAAGAAAGAAATTGAAAAAGACATCTTAAATTAAACGACCTTGCCTATTATTGTCTAGGCAGAGTTAATATAGTCAAAGTGACTATACTGCCCAAATTGATGCTCAGATTTAGTGCAATCTCTTTCTAAATACCAACGACTTCCTACATAGAACTTGCAAAAACAATCCTTAAATGCATATAGAACCAAAGGAAATTTAGAATAGCCAAAGGATGTTGAGTATCAAGAAAAAGGCAAATGGCACTAAAATTCTAGACATCAAACTATATTACAAATAAACAGTTATAAAAACCATATTGTACTGGCATAAAAACAGGCAAGTTGACCAATGGAACAGAAGTGAGGATGCAGAGACAAACTCAACTACCCTCCAGCACCTGATCTTCATAAAGGAGCCAAAAGTATACACTGGAAAAAGGAGGGCCTCTTCGACAACTGATGTTGGGAAAATTGGATCGCAGAAGAGTGACTCTAGACACACCTGTCACCACACACCAAAATCAAATCAAAGCAAAACAAAACCTAGATATTAAAACTGACAAACGGAACCTTCTGGAAGAAAAATTAGGTAAATATCCAAAGGATCTAGGTATAGGCTGACTTTCTTAATAAGACACATATTGCAAAAGAAATAGCTCTCAGCATCACTAAATGGGATTATATCAAAGTGAACACTTTCTGCACAGCAAAGGAAATTGTCAACAAAGTGGAAGCAGAACCAACAAAATGGGAAATAATTTTCACCTCCTATACCTCAGAAAGGAAGATAAATACTAGAATATAAAAGAAACTGAAGAAAAATAGACCCTTCAAAATCTCTAATTTCAGTTGCATGTGTCATGCTTCTGTGTTTACATTGTGTACCATTCACGTCACACTAACCAATAATTCCCGTATTTCGCTTTTCAAAATTCATACGTGGGACTCTTTTGGGATGTTTTTGTAGGTTCAGATGTGTCAGTAATAGCTAAATGATGTTAAAACTTTGGTATAGAAAGAAAAATGTAGCAGAAATAATAATCAAAGCAATGTTGCAATGGAAACATTTTGAAATTTTCAGTACTATAATTTTTGAAATATAAATTTATGACTTATTGTCATTTAATAAATGTCTTAATATATATTTACTATTTTTGTGACACCCTCCAACCCAGAGCCTTCACACTGAGCTACAGTCCTTTTTATTTTGGGTTTTGAAATAGGGTCATACCAAGTTGCTAAGCTGCCTAGGATATGCTCAAACTTGTGATCCTCTTCCTTAAATTTATAATTTTTAAATGGACTTTTAACTAAGTCTACAAATAAACTAAGGGTTTAGAAGAAAATATTTGGAGGAAATTTTTATTAAATTCATATTTGCAGGGTTTTTTTGCACCAGCTTTTTACAAAAAGAAAAATCTACTTTGTATCCATAACTTTCAGAATGGATCTTTCTTTTTTATCTGACATGATTTAAAAAGTTATCTCAGCCTTAGATTATTGAAATATCTCATACCATCTTCTAAAATATAACAAATACACTTTCTTAAATCAGACCTTCCACTTAAAGAAACAAAACACTGAAGTCTCTATGACTTCATATAATCTGGCAATTCATCTATGGGCATGGGTAAAATGTGTTTAACCTGTCATAATTTAATTTCCTTCAAAGCAAACTAATTTCTAAAAAAAAAAAAATGAAGATACTTAGCTTAACAAAAGTCACGAATTTAAAAACTGCTATTCATAGCTGTTTTTCTTATATCCCTAAAGAAAAGTCATATGAAGAAAACAAAATTAACTTTCTAAGTAAAATGTAGGCCATAATTAGCATTTTTCCTTTTCTATTTCCATATTATGACAGCGAGATTTGACAGGCCTAACTTTACGTGAAAAATTTTCATTACTTTCACATGACGTTTAATGATTCCAACTTCATTTTTTTTGTTCTGTTCTACACAGTTACGGGAAAAAAATCATACTATTTGAATCTGATTTCTTCAAAAACTTGAAATAATTTTATAAGTTTATTCATTTGCTGGTAGATGAATACAGAAACCAGAAGCATCTTTACCAACTAGAATGAGGCTGAAATTAGCTTGATCACATAAGCATTTTGCAAAATGCTTCTATTCATTCCCCAAAAAATGCGATCCAGAAAGAACAGCAGATTTTAAAAGGTTTTTAAAACAATGACCAAAACCAAAAAGAGAAATAGTTACCTCACTTCATCCAAGTTTTTTTCTACCAACATGCAACAAAACCTTGTCGGCATGGAAGCGTGTGTCTCTGCCCACCACTCACAAGTGCTTTGCCCCAAAGAGGAAAGATGAAAGGGCTATGGTGAGTGCCTGGGGTCTCTGAGTTCCTCACTTTGAAAAGCCTCAAATCTAGAAAATGACATGGACCTTCTTTTACAATGGGATCAAAAGAAACCTACAGACAGCTGTGTTTGAGAGCATGTGTATTTTTTTAAGCAAGTTTATAGTTCGAATTTGAGGTCTTGAAGACCAGATGGTGATGATAGTAAGAAACTCCCACTCATGCTTGAGAGAGAGAGAGAGAAGGAACAAAAAGAAAGGGGATGTAGTTTATCTGCTGTAGTCACCGCTCTTTAAAACAAACACGTAAACCACAGTTGCAGATGAAGCAGCAAATATTCATTCTTTTAAATTAAATATTGGCTCCAAAGAAACAAAAATTAGAGTAGGACCATAGGTAAAACCAATGGGGATATTGGTCATAATTTGAACAGTGAACGGAGTTGTCAGTGACCTTAACTTTGGATTTGTGTGTGGTATCAGGCACACTTTAGGCTTTATTTGCAGGTGTGTCTTTAAGTTCATTTTGTTGAGCTGTTTTCTACATTTAGGGAGAGATATGAAAGAAGCTAGGAAGGGTAAAGAAAAAAACAGGACATATTTAAAGAAAAAGGGTTGCACCGGAAAGTGGTGACAGGTTGAAGATAAAATGGGAGCAGAACTGGGAAGGTATGTTGGGAGGGAACCCCATAGATGATCCAGGGTGAGAATAATAACAGCTTTGATGTTAAACCACAGATAGTTTTTAAACAAAAACAATATAGTATCTATTTTTCAAAGCCCAAGCCGTTCTCTCTTCTCTCTTATACATACATTGTATGTATCTTTATGCGATTTAATCATGAGCATAACACAAAGATGGAGAAAATATGTGGTACAAAACATTCCCGCAAGATATTATGATTTTGATTATCATCAGATTCTTAGATCTTCACTTTGCCTGTCACAAGGTCTGATTTCTTGTATGCATACAAAAACATCTGTGAAAACACACCCTTTGGCAGACTCAGATTCAAAAATTGCTGTGTAACCTATTTTTAAAATACCTAGTTTTGTTGAGGAGCTAAACATTGTGAAACTTGTCACCCAAAATTATGTAGTTGTTTTACTTACAAATTAGAGAAAAATACCAATTTCCAAGGTAAATCAGCTCACTTGATTTGGGGTGTCTCCAGAATTATTAGCTTTGTTCCCTAAACCAAGTACTATAACTCTCTGAACTTTGGATTTAGTATTTCTTAATTCAATCAAAGAAAGTTTGCTGCAGACAGTAAATAAAGACATTTACAAAAAGGTCTTGGAAGCAGAAACTGATGTTATGTAAAATGTTACGTTATTAACATCAGATAGACAGGTCTTCAAAGCTTGCACGTGATATTCTATGCCGTTAAGAGGTAGAACCGGATCATGTTGTTACTTTTTCATTGCTGTGACTCAATAGGTGACATTCACAATGTAGAGAGGAAAGATTTATTATACCTTACAGTTTCAGAAGGTCTCAGCCCATTCATGAATTCCAGGGACAGAGATTCTTAGAGCATGGCAGTACTGAGAGCAACTGGAAGAAAGGGCAGAACCAGGATGCGCCCCTCCAGGTCAAGCTCCACAGGTCCACCCCTTACAGCCAGGCCCCACCTCCAAACAGTACACAGTATCCATCGGCTCAAGAGACTTTTGGGGAACACTACAAACCCAAACCACGACAAAGTCATTGATACTTAGTGAATTCTTTCTTTGATATCAAGTACCAAGAATTATGCTAAGTGTTGAATAAAGAAATGAAATGAATAGATAGACAGATAAACAGATGTATAAATAGATGGATGGGTAAATGTTGGGGATTGACAGACGGACAGACTAATAACAAACAGAGATATTTATGTAGCTATATGTCTTTTAACACATGCATTAGGTAGAATTTTACCAGAGAAACTAGGAATCTGAGACTCAATATTCCCAACATTATACAATTGTGAAATTATAAATTAAAGCCTTCTTCAGTCTTAAGTGTATGTGAATCCAAAAGTGGCTTCAAAAGCTTACGTTTCCCAAGGCCCTCTGGTCAACCAGCCAGCTCTTTTGGAATGATTTGACTCAACTGGCAAGCCAGTGAGTTTCAATTGGCTCAGCAGGAGGCCCTGGGCCAGCTGAAATATCTGGACTCCCTTATTAGATGGTCTATTTTTCCCCAATGATCCAGCTTGAGCTCATTCACATGACATCGGAAGAGTGATACAGAGCAGCGTGACACAAAAGCCCAGTTTTTAAGCAGTTTTCAAAATTCTGCTTCCATCCTATTGGCTAACACTTCAATAATCAAAAAAGTCATATGATTAAATCCAGAATAATTAGTAAAGAAATAGATTTCAACCCCAGATGGGCTCTTAGTTGATTTCTGGTTGCTGAGAAGCAATTCCTGTCACCCACAACTTAAAGGATGAAAGGTTTATTTTAGTTCACAGTTTCAGAAGATCTTGTTCATTCACAGGTGGCTGGCAACAATGAAAGGCATTTGGAGGGCCTAGCCAGAGAAAACTTCTCATTCCCTAGAAGCCAGGGAACAGCGGGAGAAAAGAGAAGCTAGAAAAGTTCTCAGCCCATTCATACCCCTTTCAGGTTATGTCCCAGTGATCCACATTTCTGGTCAGGTTCTATCTCTCAATAGCATAGAGCATCATTGGATCAGTTCGCTGGTACCATTGACCCTCATGATCCAATCAGCTTCTAAATTTGTGAGGCTTTGCGGGTGGGGGGGCATTCCATATCCAAGCTACAATAACAGGAAGAGAAGCAAATGGATATTTATGCAATATAGGGATGGAAGAACTTGCGATCACTTTTGAAAAGAACCACAAAATAAATCCACAGCACTAGCAACCACACATAACATTTTATGCATATATGGGTATTACACATTTTGTTTACATAGTATGAGTCTATGTGTGTGTGTGTGTGTGTGGGTGGTCATAGGTGATAAAACAAAGCCAAGAAAATATTTACTATCTTGTCAACTTATATGAAAGAAGCCAAAACTACTTAAGAAGCCCAAACTAATGCCCTGTATGTGGTACTTGAGAGGACCTTGCAAATTGACTTTCGCTCTTTCTTTGTTTTCTTTAGATAACTGGTCCACACAATGCATCAGATCTAAATTATTGCTAATGTTTACAAAATGGGTGGGTGCCTTTCCTAAAATACTAAAAGATTTGCCAACGTTGGACTTATGTCATCACATTAAAATTCAATAAAAATAGAATTCTTTAAGTGGGTCAGGAGCTTTCAGTTCACCAGTGTCTACATGCGTCTCTTTTGTATTTCTCGCCTCACATTGAAGCTAAAGTTTTATAGAAAAAGAGAACACAAAATGGATGAGTAAAGGCTGTTTTTAAACTTAGGATTTTTAGTTTAATGATCTTTCTTTTAATTATTATCAAGACCAAGAGCCCCTTACCTTTGACTTAAGAAATATCATTATGTGGTTAGTAATTAACACCATTTACATGTCTTCAACTTGAACTTGGCACCATCAATTAATTAAAGGTAAAGTTTTGTTCTCTTGGGAATTTAGTTAATTACACATAATAGCTCTGTGTGTATTTGCCAGTGATGGGTGGGGGCGATCACTTCACAGTTGGGAGATGAGAGCTCCAACCAAATGCTGTCTTTACGTGTCAAATCTGAACTAATCACTTAGCACCAGTGTAGTTTCCCACCAGTTAAACAGGCATAATGAAAGAGACCTCAGAACTTTCCAAGGATACCTCCAGTGCTTAAATAGTTGACAAATGGAATGCTGATACTTGGGGGGAGAGAGTGGAAGACAGGGACTCTTTGAGTCTTTGAAATATGTCTTAGATTCTGTGAGGTTTAGTCATGCTATTTGGACTTAATAATAGAATCAACACCAACAATCATTACCAGCATCTTGGCTTGTCAAACCAGTATAAGCAAAATATTCAGTCTTATCTGATCGTATCCAGACTCAGGTGCACAGGTACCAAATTGCCAGTCGTGATCAAAGAGATTTTTTTTCTCCCTTTTTTAGGCATTTTGCCATACACTTGGCCAGATAATTTCCCACCCCACCCCACATATTATAGCACCATTTTTTTTTTTAACCATCTCAGTATTACAGAGAGAAGGCAACATTGTTAGCTTACAATGCAGGATCTCATTCTCTAAATCTTAGTGGGGAAATACACATGCATGGATATGCAGATATTTTAAAAGATATTCTTATTATTCAAACAAGCCTTTAAAAATAATATATATCACTGTAGATCCTAATACTTGACTACTTTTATGTTACATTATCATAGGCTCTTTGTTCCTTTATTGTCCACTGAAAAATCTTGTATTTTATGAGAGTCCCCATCTTCAAACCTCAAGATGCCCAAGCACAGTGCCATGAAGGGGCTCAGTAACCACACAGAAAGGCCACAGAAAGGAAAGCACAGGCTCAGACTCGAGTGCCAGCCAGCAGCCAGCGCCATCTCTATCGTGTAAAAATAAGGCAATATTGGACTTCCTACCTATTTGAGTGGCCCAGCTGACACCAGGTGTTGCAGAATATGTACTCAGGAGAGACCTGCCCAGATTACTAGCCATCAGAGCCATGAACAAATAAGCCACCATTGTTTTAATTCACTCCCTAAAGAAGTAATTTGTCATATAGCACTAGATAACTGAAGCACCACTCAGAGCATCTCAAGGTAGACGACCATGAAGCATTGTGGTTTTGCCCGGACAGATCTTCTCGAGAAATGGACAATCACCACATGCTGCTTATAAAACCTGAGACTCGATCCAAGGTAATTCTTAAGTTATGAGGAATATTTGACATTAATTGCGGAGACTTTGTAAAAGGTATTCTTGGATTCTTACGTGAGCTTGTTTGTTTGAGGGAGCGAGTGGGCGGGTAGGGACAAGGGGAAGGTCAGATTACTCAAGTTTAAAGAGAAGCTCATCTTCAAAGGTCCTCTTGGGATCCATCTGCAGTTGCATGACTGGGCCAGCAGACTGAAAACCGAGCAGTCTTGTTTTCTGTCTATTCTCCCAGGAGCAATTAACTCAACAAAGGGTATTGTTAGCATCTCCTGTCTAAAACATGTAAGTTCATTAGAAGAACTGCAAAGCACAGCAAAGGTATGCAACAGCTCTGTGAGCTTCCACCTTCTTTAGTTAGAGCATGTGAATGAATCACATAACCATCTTTCCTTTTATAGGAACAATTCAATTGAGATAAAATACATAAGGGATGCAGGCAGAAACTCAAGATAGAACTTTATTTTCCAAAGTCTAGTATTTTCAGCCCACAGTACAACATCTGTGTTCACCAACTCAAAGCACAGGAGTACCCCGCAGTGAGCGCAAAAACATGCACATATGCCGAGGAAGCCACAAGCACCAACAGGCTGATTTAAAAGCAAAGATTTTAGTTAATGGATGTACTTGGAGGAATGTTGACATTTACGTTGTAGTAGAATTTGTGGCTTTGAAATTGCTTTGCCTTCCTACTGTTTTTTTTAAACTACTTTACTTCGCAAAACCCTCAGTGACAATACTTTGTAATGGGCTTCAGATACGACAGTACCTTGTAAATAATGGGAAAGTGAAATCATTTGTTAAACTAGAAGGACAAGACACAGACAGACACTGAAGAGTATGAACTGGGAGGAGCCAAGAGCCAAGACTGAGTGTGGATGGTTAAGACAACTTGAATTCTTCTGCTGTAGCTAATAGATCTCAAAAATGAATGTGTAATCAATTATTTTTCACCTATTCTAAACAACTTTATTATTACTTATTTCTTCTGCAGAGTAATAAATTATCTCCACCCTGGGCACTTAAAATCTTTTCTCTGCCAACCCAACAAAAATTGGAGTTAAAATTAGGAAGATAATTAAGTTTGAGAAATGCTTTTAATTATAAAATAAAAATATGACATCTTAGCCTAGTTTTTACTTGTTATGGTTTTAATTTGTTAGTAATGAATTAAATAAAAATTCCATTCAAATCCACAAAATATTTAATTGTGTTGTTCAGGAATGACTGAACTTGTGAATTTATAACCACATATAACTTTTCTAAGCAATCGATTTCTTTGTGTTCCTTCTCCTAATTAAGTCCTCAGAAGAATCCTCTTATTATGTTCATATTTTCTTTCCTTTTTTGTGTGCATTTGTGTGTGTGTATGTGTGGTACTGAGCATTGAGCCAAGAGTCTACACACTGAGCTATATTCCTGGCCCATTTTTATTCTTGGTTTTAAGTCAGGGTCTCCCGAAGTCACTAAGTTGTCCTGACTAGTCTCGAACTTCTGAACCTCCTGTTTCATCTTCCTATAGAGTGATGGTATTAAAGGCTTGCACCACCAGACCTAGCTTTACCTTTCATTATAAAGAAATCGAAGAATATCAAAGGCCAATAACTTGGCTGAGTTACTTTCAGTTTACCATAACGTTTGAATTTTAACTCCAGCCTCCCTGACACCCTGTTCTAAGTTTGCAATTTCCTGCTTTTCTATCAATTTTTAAAGTACCATTATTTTCTACTTAAGGTAGCTAAGAAAGACTCATTGGTTGCTAAGGAAAACATCAAGCAGATATTAACGCGTGAGCCCTTCTAAAGAGAAATTCTACATCCATTGAGAGTAATACCAAGCATTGGCTAACTATAAACATAAGAAACAAATTTCCAGTAACTATTACAGCAACAAAGTGATTCTCTATGACCAAAGAGGAATTTTCATGTTGTGCTGTGAACTTGAATGGAAGTGTCATGGGATAGAAGGTGGAAGCCAGCTGCTGACATCCCCCCACCCCCCGTGCCTCCAGGCACCATCTTGACTCCACAGACATCGTTCTAACAAGATGCCATGCTGGCTTTCTTGTCCCTAGGGCTGAGAGGTCTTTCCGTGCCTGACATCATCATTATTTTGGGCTTGGATATTTTCAGAGTGATGGGATTAATTTGGGGAAAAATTCAGTGAGCCATGTCAAGAATACTAACATCTCTAGGCACTGGGAAAGAAGGATATTGGGCAGATTTATGAGCACTGACTGGTCTCAGGAATGCACTCTCTCTTGTATGTGTATGTGTGCGCACATGCACGCATGTGCTCGTCTCTGTCTATTTGAAGTAGAACATGTTTCCTTACACCTTCCCCCCTTAATTGCTTCTCATCAGCAACATGAGCTGTTGTTCATCAGCCCCTTCTCATTGTCATTGTGTCGATGTAGACCATCCAGCTGGCACTCGCAGGCACTTGCTGTTTATAACCAAAGCTGCATCGCTTGTTGATGAGAGATAAAAAACAAATAAAAGGAAAAGAGAGAAAGAAAAAGAAAAGACCAAAAGAATAGAATGTGGAAAACTAGATACTAAACAAAAGAGCCTTCCATTTTGGCGAGAAAACAAAGTTCAGTTCTTAATGAATAGTCAAGTAAAAAAAAAAAAAAGCTCCCAGAACACTTGGATAGAAGTGCATAGCTACAAATGTATTCTCTTGTGCTAACCATCAACATGATTTTGGTGGATTCAGGGATAAGAGGTCCTGATAGGTCTACAAATTATCTGCATGACTCAGATTCAATTCATGTACCTAGGCTTTAATCTCATCTTTACCATTGAATTGAGCATGAGCCTGAGGTCAAATGGTTTTACTTGAAGTACTCTGCATCTTCAGGTGTTATTACAGTGCTGTAGCACTTTTGCTATTTGCCTTTACTATAAACAAGTTCAGTTCTAGGACCATCTACATATTGGTTGCTCAAAACTTGAGGTACTGAGTTAAATACTCAAAATTGGAAATGCTGAGCATTAGATTGCATAATAACTCAACAAATAAAGGGAGGGAAAGAAAACGACTTGGTGCCATGCCTGACACAACAGAGGGATTTCAAAAGTGCATGTGGAGAACAGGTAAATTTATAAGGTACCTAACAAAATCATCCTCATTTTTCTTTACTACCCCCATTTCCTGGGTGACTTGGCTTCCAATGAAGTAAACTGAACAGCCATACTTGCACATTCTGTTTTGACTTTGTAACTGTGGCTACTGGATGTGAAGTTTATCTGGGATTGATGGGTGAATGGGAGATTTTTATAATCTCTCCCAGCAATGTATCATAAAACTGCAGATACTCTTAGCACAGTAAATTTATGCTGATACTTTTATGTTGTGCAATTTTTACCTTCTTATTAATATTATTTCTTCCATTTCATCTGTTTACCTCCTGAGTTACTCCTCCTTTCACAAACTTCTCTTCCAATATTTCAATAATTTTAATTTAGAAAGCCTAGAAATTTCAAATATGTATCTTTTTCGATTTGCATCTTATTATAATTTAGGCAAACAACTGGGTTTATGAACTCTCTTACTCCTGGTATCTCTAAAATATTGTCTTTTAATAAATCACATGCTTATTGTTTACACTTAAAAATTAAAAAATGGAAAATTACAGGAATGAATGCTGAGGCCAAGTTGCAATATTGGAAGAACAGAGAGCCATCTTGAGGAAGATGAGATATGTGAGAAGAGAGTTAATGGGAGACATATTTAAGCCTTTGTGACTGAGAGAACATTACTCCTTAATATTCCAGTAAAAATAGACTGCCCAGAATAATGATGCACTTACCTAAAATTCCTCTGTAAAATAAATAGAGGTTTTTTTTTTTTGTTTTGTCTTGTTTTTTGTTTTTTTTTTTTCCCAAATCAGTTTTGCCAACTTAAAAAAAGAAATTGGTAGAAGTAAGTGGCTCAGTGCTTTAAAACTTAGGCTAGGACAAAATCATAGATCATCAAACATTTGCTTTTTTACTAAATTTCAAGGAGCTTGTATATATTTTATCTCGGCAGAAACTCAAATGACACAATGAGATAGACTGGACAAATCTTCGCATCCTGTGTGGTGGGTGAGCAAACTACAAGTCAAGAAGTTTAGAAATGATAGTTCGTTTTAGGTTGTGGTAGTAGAGAACATGTGGATACTATTCTTTTATTCGTTACTATACACAACAGGTGGTGGAGAATAAATCAACTCCTAGAAATGCCTGAAAATTTTTGAAACACGGAAGATTTTTGCTATTCAAATATTGAGAGCTACAACAATAAGATAAAAAATAAGGGACAAAACATTAGACTTGAGCTTCAAGGTTTTGTTGTTGCTGTTGTTTTCCCCCCAAAGGATTTTTATGTTCCCAATGAAACAAACACTAATTCGCCCCACTTCAAATGTGGGTCAGATTTCAAAAATCACCTGCTCAAAACCTGGGGTTACCTAAATCACCCAGAGTAAAAGTGAAGGTTCAGTAAATTGTCCCCTTTTCATCTTGCTGAGTACATTTTCTTGTAATGTGTTTTTTTATAACTGTTAGTCAGTTATGTGTCTTAATCCATTACACCTTAGAACAAACAAGCCAGGTAAATGTAATTATTATTCCCATTTCATTGGTGAAGAGATTGAGACACAGAGAAATCAGGAAAGTTTCTGGTGGCCACACACAAAGGGAAGTTGTTACCACTAGACATTTTGTCCCCAGAATCAATTATTTATTATTTCTTTGGACCCAGAAATGTGATCTCTGTAATACGCAACCCACTTTGGCCACACTGGCCTTATGTTAAAACCTGCACAATCTACTAGATTTCCAGGAAATGACAGCCCCTGTTCACATGAGAAGCTTAAGGTTTGTACAGCAGAGGAAAAGAATAGGGTTATCACTAGTCTCAAGGAAAGGTAGTTTCTTTTCTTTTACTCAAGGAAGGAGACATGTCAGTTTCTCTCGCAAAGAGGAAATGACATTTCTCTTCTTCTGTTACATTAAAATGGTTTATCAAACCAGACGGAACAAAACTAGGAATGTGGAGAACACACGCCACAAGAACAAACATTAGTGTATAGAGGAACACAGTACCTAGCAGACATCACATACCATATCCGTGTATTTTTACTCAAGATTTTTTTCTATTCTGAAAGTATTTTGCATCACTTAATGGAATGCAGTGCAAAAGCTTCCGTAAATAGAGGTTGGCAAATGCTTGATTTTGATTGAGCATGCAATATAAATTAAGATTAGATTTATTAATATGGCACAATTGAATGAAATGGATGCTCAGAACAAAAGAATAACATAGGCTTAAAAACAATGATCTTTTAAATTCTGGCCAGTCTGGTAAAGACATATAAGAATTACATAGGAAGGAACAGGAACTCTGACATTAATATCAATATTTCTACAGAAGGAAATAAAACAAGAGAAGTGTATATCTTGCTTTACTCAAAATTTGATTCTGTCTTATTTAACAAATCTTCCCAGACAAGAAAAATGATTTTAGAGAAGAATATTTCAATCTTAAAATTTGAACAGATCAAATAACACCAGAAAGGAGCATGCACAGAGGAAATACCTGGTGAGAGTCAGAAAACAACATCTGTCTGCCAAGGATTGATGCTTCTGAGAAATCAAACCAGACCTACTGACACTTTGATGACAGACTTCTTGGCTAGAATCATTCGAAAATATTTTGTGTATTGCAAGCTACCAACTCTGTGATATTTTGTTATGGCATCTCGAGAAACTCTTATACAAAGAGCCCAACTGATCCTTGCACAGACAGAAGATTTTCAGAAACAATTAGGTAATGACAAGTGATGTTGGAGTCCAGTAAGTTTACCGTCATTTAGTCATTTATTACACAGAAATGGGAAACTAATATACCAGGTAAATTCAGCCTTATCTTTTTGGAACCTACAGTTTAATGGAGTAAGTAAACAAGAATGGTTATTTTTAATATGAATTTCAGGACATAACTGGGCAAAGGAGAAGTGGAGATTTTCACTCATCTATGTAATATCATCAGATTCTAAATGTGAGCCTTATTCTCATAACTGCAGTCAATCTTCAATGTTAGTGATTTAATCTGTCTGTGTTTATACTTAATATACCATGCACACAAGCACAAATGAGCACGCATATGCATCTGGCTGAGCATATATGTACATATATAAACATATATAAAGTAAGTGAAGAAATTAATATAAGAATTTGTGTACCATTAAAATGAGACTGAATTTACAACATCTCTCTGGTGTCATTTCTAAAATTCTACCGTGGACCTTTGTTATAAAGTTTTCTTTGTTGGGCAACATTCAATTAGTCAAAATTCACTGAACCACCAATCCACTTATCTGTTTAGAAATATGCATAATAATTACGATGTTGAATGTGTGGCCTGCAGGATATTCAACTTACGAATCAGCACAAAAACTTAGAAATTATATTCAATGCAATCTGTTTTCATGTAAATACTAATGGATAACCACTAAGTCTATAGGGTAATTAAATCTATAATTTTGTAACTAATCTGTATTAATGACAAATTTAAATAGTTGCAGTTGCTTCAAAAGGAAGAATCATAATGACAGAGGACTAGTGTGCAGTGGTCTGCATCAGTGCAGCCTGCTCTACGGAAACAGACTTGGCATAAAGATGCTCCTCCGGGGTAGCTGATAACAGTACCTGCAAGGTGTATTTTCATATGCAGGTGATGTACCTGTCAAGTGTTTAGCCTTACAACACTGGGTTTGGTATCCTTCATATTCCCACTTCTCCGATGAGGAAATTGAATAAAAATTTAAGTAATGTTTCATTCCTGATGAGTGATTTTTCTGCACATTACATTTATCTTTAATTACAAAGGCCATGATCTCAATAGCAAAGCAATAAAAAAAGGCACTTACCTTGACTACTGGAGAGATTATGTCAATTTGACACCATTAGGAACCACACCTGGATTAGGGGTTGGGAACCACACCTAGATTAGGCACTTGAGAAGCTGCCTGGATTAAGAGTGTGAGTGATTCGTGGGCCAAGTAATGATGGAAGAGCACCCACCCAGATGTGGGAGGCCCAACTGGAACTCAAACCTTATAAAAGGAAGAAAGAGGAAAGATTGTTACAGCTTTTTCCTCTGGGAAAGCTCTCGCCTTTTCAATTGTCTACAGATGCCAACTCGCTATATGCCACAGATCTTCATCACATATTCTCCCCGGTCGTGACTTGCCTGTCTGCCTGTGGCTGATCTTCAGTCACTAATCTTCAGTCTCCAGTCTTCGCCATCGTTCTCCAAATAACCAAGATACGCAGCCGACTCTCACCAGCTGTCCTGCAATCCCGGATGGGAGATCTACTTTGCAGCTGCACACCCAGCACAGACTCCAGCTCTTGCATGTGCCAGCCACCATCTTGGGCCACCTCTATGCTCAGATTTGTAAGCTTTGCAAATATATCCTTTTTGTTATAATTTTGGTAAATTCTGACTTTTGAAACAACTCAAACTAATACACTTGCTGTTTATGTTCGAAGGATACCAGACTCTAGAAAACAGACATCTAGATGTTTACAGTTATTCAGTTGAGACCAGAGAGATCCACCTATATGGTCAGTTAATGATTTGCTCTGTTTTTTGAAAGTCAAGCATAAGAGATTCTAGTTACTGAATGATGGAGGCCATTTTGTCACCATTTTATTGATCATATATATATATATATATATGTATGTGTGATGCACAATGCTTACATGTGTGTATGTGTGTCCACACCCACCCCTTTCCACTAGTTCCCACGATCCCCCTATTTAATTCTGCAAAATGACTGTATTCTGGATTTCTCATATTAGAGAAACCATGTAATATTTAACCTTCATCTGACTCACTTCACTGAGCATTACGGTCTTAAGTTGCATCAATTTACCTACAAAAAGCCTCCAAACTTATCTGTCTTTATAGGTGAGTAGTACTCCCTTGTGTACATACACGACCATTTATGTATCCTTAGGTCTGTTGATGGGAATTTTGAACCTTGAGGAGGAAGTTGTGATATACCCAGGAAAGATGCAGTCCACCCGACCCGACGGCAGCTCATTCATTCCAAACAATTCTGGGGCCTGCAATGTCAGATAACCTATAGGTGTCAGTGCTCAGAAGCAGTGCGAATGGAAGAGACCCTTTTGCCACGAGCTACGAGGCAAAACGCTCCATTGCCAACTAGGACTCTGGATGATCGGCATTGGAATGTGGGCTTCTTGTAGTGACTTGAAAATTATCTCTGTCTTTTCTTTTATTTTAAAAAGGTAAAGAAAGTGCTATTCTTCAGAATTTTTTCTTTGAAACTTATGAAGTTTTATCAAGCAGGGGTGTATGAAGGAAAGGTCATCCTGTGAAAGAGATCATTATTTGTGGGAATGATTTTTCTCCAAAATTCTTTATTGTTAAAAAAGGGGGAGGGAGGAAAGGTGGGCGTTAAGCACTAACTTGTATATCTAAAGGGAAAAAAAAAAAGCTCCTGCAACTTACAAATTTAAATGTAATACAAGGGATTTGGAAACATTTGAAGACCTATTGGTTTATCAAGCCTGTCTTTCTGTAGCATCCTTTAATTTTTTTGTGAGGTGATTAAAAGTAATATGTAAGAACAGATGAATTGACAAATAATTATTTAGCACCCACAAAGTAGAAAGCTTAATACGAAATACCCAAAATTAAATCTCTAAAATTGTATTATGAGAAAAGATATAAAAAGGCCTTTTTTGAGTGCAGGTATAATATTAAGTCCTATTTTATCTCAGATTTTAGGATGACATGCTGTCAAAATTATGCAAAAACACTTAATCATCATTTAAGCTTCTCTTCCATTCTGTTATAATATCAAAACGTTTCCTGTCCAAGAGTAGTGCTGCATTCCTGTAATACTAGTACCATGGGAGTTGGAGGCAGGCAGAGTATAAGTAAGAGGCCACGCTGGGTAACCAAGTGACTTAGTGAGAACATATATATAAAAGCTTCCAAAGGAGTGAAGAATGAACTATGTTTTCAAATTCTGAAAGAGAACACTAAGGCACAGGGACACGATGGAAAAGGTACCACTAAGACACAGAGTTGGGGGAGCCACCTGATTTCTTATTACGACATCTTCAAATCACACGAGTGGACACAGCTTGCTAATGTAGCAGGAATTTGTGCAAGGGAGAATATCACTTGCCTTTTGAAATTCTGCTGGAACAAGATCAGATCATTGATCCTACACACCACCCTGACGCTTCTGAGAGACAAGCTCTTGCCTTTGAATCAGCAATGCCAGGAGTATCTTTGTCATTCCAGGTCACCCTCATGTCTGTTGTTCCCACTTTCACCTGAGGGTCCTGCCATGGCCTCCAGCTCCCACCTTGCTTCACTCTAGCTTCTCTCCTTCCAAAGGAGTGTAAGAGAAAGATAATAATCTGTAAGGAGACCCTTGAGGTCTTCTATTGCTTTGGTTTGCTGGTAACTCCCGTCTCATTTCTTATCCCCCGTTTTGGATACAATCTCCTTCTTACAGAGTTCTTAGAGCAATGACTCCCTCAGTACAGAAATCTTTCATCCACAGTAACGCACTCATAAGTTGCAATTTAGTGAATTCTTAGCCAAGTTACAGTTTATGTCCGAAAAGTGAGGTCCAATATCTTCTCATATAAGTTTCTTCAAACCTGAACCGTTTCTTTTCTTTTTGTTTTCTCTTCTGAAGGCACTGATCGCGGTAGATGTATTTTGAGCCTATGTGACTATGGCCATTTGAAACCTCCCGAATGTGAGGAATGGAATCATTTTTATGTGTTGCTCAGTGTTGCTTCTTGGTACCTGCCACACAGTGCCATCTTAAGTGTCCCTTAAATATTATTTGAATGTCAACATTTTGGAACGACCTGTCTTGACTTCTACCCCTGTTGGTTTACTATGTATTTGGGAAACAGGTACCCGTTAGAAATCTTTTTGTTGAAACATCTTAGGCTATTCAACACATCAAAATATTCAATACTCACTAAAATAAATGAACTGATGGTAAAATGAATTTTCCACATAAAATACCAACAAGTATACTAGAAGAAGATGTTAGTGGTAAATTTCCATGTGTGTCTATTTCATCGTAAAATATGTCATAACAAATAGATGAGAAAGGTGGTAGTGTGTAATGTGAATTTGAACTATGTTCAATGATTTTTATCTATAAAAAAGGTAATTGTGTGTGGTTCAAGTCAAGGCAGTGTTTTCTTGTCTTATTTTATTTGTACTGGTTTGAACCACAGCAATTATCTTTGCTGTAGATAAAAATTGTTGAAAATAATCAATTTTATATAGTTCAACTTAAGAGCTCATGTTAACACTGTCCTTCACTTGTAACATTTTTTCCTAACAACAAAGTAGAAAAACACAGGCCACACACTTGCTAAAGCTTCAGGAATAGAAGTACTATGGATAAGCAGGAAACTCTAATTTGTCAACAAATTTTGCTATTGGTATTTATAATTAAGTCTTGCTACAATTAACTTTAGTCCTGAATGTCCTGATGAATAAAACGAAAAGAGCATGAATAGATTCAGGAGAATTGTTTGTCAAGTTTAAATAGTTTTATTCAACTCAATATAATAATACTCTAAAATGTTATAGCATTTAAGTAAGCTTAAATACCAACATCACACAGTCACAGACTCCCCCTTTCCATTGGATTTCCCAAGATGTTAGAAACTTGGTTCTATGATAAATAAACAACAAAGAAACAATTGAACTTGAAGTAATTGTCTGTATATATTAGTACTAGGGTGTTTGTTTCACTACGAATACATTTTTTTTTCCAGATGGATTCACATGTCCTCTCTACTCCTTTGTCATTTACTAGATAACTCTGTTACAATTTGTCTTATGACTTTCATTTAAATATTTTAATGGGGCTGGAGAAATGGCGCACTGATTAAAGTCCTTGTCTAGCAAGCACAAGGCCCTGGGTTCGATTCTCCAGCACCACATAAACTGGGCCTGATGGTTCACCCCTGTAATCCTGAGAGGCTGAGGCAGGAAGCTTGCAGTGAGTTCAA